>JAURVB010011497.1:0-29573 GCA_033002965.1 Piper betle | reverse complement strand
TATATATTCAAAGCCAACTTAAAAAATATATAGAGGGTCCGTCAACCCTAAATAAAATAAAAAAGATTATGTTAAAGATATGGAATGGACATATCAAATATTCCTTGCCTATTTTTTCAAAGAGGGGACGATACAATACAACTATTTGTGGCAATCATATTTCTTTTAACATGATTTGGAGCATATTCTTTTGATTAAAAGGAAGGGTCAACCTTGATGTGTTAGAATGGTGGAAAGCTTATTCGACTATTTTTAAGTCCTTAATGCCGCCTAAATCAATCTAAGCGATCAAGTCGTCACGAGTGATCAGATTATAAAGAAAAATCGAAGTAAATTAACTTTGAATGTTGTTAAAGCCGCCATATTGTAGATGATTGCTACTATCAAGAACAACAATTAGTGTAACTTAACTAATTAAATGATGTTGTTGAGGATTTTACTTACTTTTATATTATTTAATAATTTTAATTAATATTACCGGTGATTATATATATAAATATAATTAATGTAATATTATGGATTACTATTGCATGTGATTGTACCTAGGTTTGTACGTGTAAACTATAGTTGTGATCTGGTTGTATTGCTATGATGCAATTTTGATCAACTTATTTTCTTTAATCAATAAAGTTTATTTCTTTGAATTATTTATATTCCTATGTTTATATTTTTGAAAAATAAGAATTAATGAATATTATTTATGGGAAAATAACTAAGTATTTAAAAAACTCAAAAATACTAAAAAATTAAAATAATACTAAAAATTACTGATAAATTAAAAATAAAAATAACTTTAAAAAAAAAGAGTTCGGCTTGCTCACATCACAAGCTCAGACCGCGCAGCTAACACCCCTTATTTCAAGAATGAGTTTATCTACTAACAAAAAGAATGGTTTAGTCTCCGTTTAAGGAAATTTTATTAAAATTATAATGTTTAAATTAAGATGTTCTAAAAATTAAGAATGGGTGCTTACATGTTTTTTTGAAAAGATTATTATTTTTTATTTATTTGATCTAGCAGTTCATATTATAAATCATAGATATTAGAAAAAAAGAGACTAACTATATATTAAAAAAAAAGCATAATCAAGTTAAAAAATGTATATATTTTTTTCAAAGCCAAGTTAAAAAATATGTAGAGGGCCGGCAAACGCTAAATAAAATAAAAAAGACTGTATTAAAGATATGGAATGGACATATCAAATATTCTTTGGATATTTTTCTACTGAGGGGGCGATACGATAGGATACGATACGATACGGCTGTTTGTGGCGACAACGGGCGTATCAGATTCCTATTCTCTCTAGTCGTCGGCTCGACGTCTTCCCTCGTCTTCATTGTAACCCTGGCTTCCTCCCTTCGCTCCTATGGCGGCGGTGGCGGAGCTCGAGGAGCAGCTCTCCGGTCTCCTGAACTCCATGTTCAAAGAGGTTTCTTCTTCTACCTTTGTCCATTTTTTCCCGCTTTTTTTTCCTGCAAAAATCGACCAATTTTGAGCAAGTTTATCGCTTGTTTCTTTATGATTTGGTTTGCTTAAGTTGATGTTGATAGGTATAGAGTGCTGTCTTCTTATGGGTAGTAACTTGTTACTCGCTTATGTGCATACTTTATGATTCTTGGATTGTGTATCGGCTACTTCTTACTAGGAGTAAAGTGTTCATTCGAACATCGATGGGGCTTTGTTGAAATTGTAACTTTGTCAGTTTTTTCAATTTCTAGCGAATGGTCTGCTGCCACTGTTACATACCTATAATAGTTTTGTTTCGGTCACCTTCATCGATTCTACATTTGGTGCTATTTTTTTAAGTGGATGGTAAAATGTTTTAACTGGGAATGAGCTTTCATTTGAAAATTTTTTATTGAAAAGTATTGAATCCTGTTATTTTTGCGCTAGCTTACGATAAACTTCCATTGATTGACCTGTGATATTTGTATTTTCTTCTTCTCCCCTTCCTGTTTTCGATTTTTTTTTCGTCTTTTTCACAATGAAAATTTTGAAAAGTTTGATTGAGCAAGTGCTTGTTTTCTTTCCTGATGTGGGCGTTGATCGATTCTGCAACAAGGATTTATGATGCTAAAGTCCATCTTTATAAACCCTCCTCTGTCTTTCATCGAGATTTCAGAGTTGCGTCTTTTGATTTCAATTCTACTTGTAGAGTCTGCCAGTTTCGCCCCTACCTGCGACTTTTTCATTGTTTCTGTACATATTAACCAATTCTGCCGTCACTGTTATAAGCCTTCGGGATTCTTTGTTTAGTTCTTGTGTTGAACAAGTGCATTGTATGTGTTGTAACATGTATAACTGTGGATAGATTTTTTATGAAGGTGCTTGTTTCTTACTTTAATGTGACAATGAAGCTTGTTTTTTAAAAAAGAAAATTCCATTTAAAGGTATTGGCGCCATTATCTTTGTGTTGTCGTGCAGGAGTTGTTGGATGATCAGTTCAGACAGCTTCAAATGTTGCAAGATCCAAGCTGCCCTGGTTTTGTTGCTGAAGTTATTACACTTTTTTGCCAAGATGCGGAAAGGATGCTAACTGAACTCACTACTTTACTGTGGGTTCAATCTTAAATTTCTTTCTGGTCATAATCTATCACTTTATAAATTCCCTATGTAATTTTTTCTATTCTATCAATTTGTGAAGAAGCCAGTCTGTTGTCGATTATCTGAAGATTGATGCACATGTCCACCAACTGAGGGGCAGCAGTTCAAGGTAGTTCATCTTGTAACTTACATTAGGTGAATGGAACACTTTTCTTTAGGTACAAATATTCTCACACGTCCATAAAACCCCGGTGTTTTCATTGGTCGGACACCCAACATCTAGATTATGTATTAAGGGATATAAATTTCATGCTTCTTTACAGTTACCATCCTCACTCGTCTCAGTTTAACAATTTTTGGTTCATGTTTTTTCTTCTATTTCCCCCCCCTCTCCCTCCTATTTTGCAGCATTGGAGCACAGAAAATAAAGCAGGGATGTGTTAAACTCCGCAGTTTATGTGAGGACCAGGACCAGGAAGGGTGAGTTAACATCATGATGTGTATCAGCCAATGTCGCACTTGCTTCTTGAAAATGGTTGTCAACTGGTTTATATTTACTGTGTCCAAGTGATGACATGGATGTTTATCGTATTTTAATATATTCATTGTCTTTAAGCACTTAAATGTAAAGTACTATAGTACATGTTTAGATAAAAATAGGCCCTTGCTGTGCAGTGTGATTTATTGATTGAATTTTCTCTATTATTCTTTCTTCTAGATGTCAGCGAGCTTTGGAAGTTGTTAAGCACGATTATCTCAATTTGAGAAGCAAATTTGGGACAATGTTTGAGGTATGCTTTACTTGTATTTGTTTTTTGATAAATATTTTTTTTCCTAGGTTCTCTTTGTGGTGTCATGGATGT
The DNA here is from genome assembly GCA_033002965.1 of Piper betle. Taxonomy (NCBI): domain Eukaryota; kingdom Viridiplantae; phylum Streptophyta; class Magnoliopsida; order Piperales; family Piperaceae; genus Piper; species Piper betle. Next base: position 26,165 of record JAURVB010011497.1, on the reverse strand, counting down.
GGCATTCTGAATAATTTTTTACTAGTTGGATGGTGTTTTCAAATTTATATGGTAAAACCCAGCGGTAATAGTTCCAAGGAATATGCACATAGTATGCTCAATTTTTCTTTTACCTTGGTAGAAATTTTTAAATTTTATATATAGATAATATAAAACGTTTAATGTATAATTCAGTGCATAATTAGCTCTCTGATTTTTCTTTCGCCCCATATTTATTTCACTACATTAGCAGTAAATCTGCTATGTTTTTAACGTCCACATTTTGAAACGGTTATTGTTGGCATATTTTGTGAAGTTGCAGTAATGCATTTTCTTTTGTTACCAATGATCTTTATGTTACATTTCTGTTAGCTTGCTTAGCAAGGTGTGTGAACCTTTTCTTGGATTTCATAGATATAATGAATGTACTGTGCAGCTTGAGCAACGAATCCGTGCTTGTGATTCAAAACCAAACAAGTGAAGAGCGCCATTTCTGCTTGCACCAACATCTATGTAAATAGAAACATCTTATTTACCAGAAATACCTCGAGAATGAAGTTGGATAGGTTTCTAACTGTGGGTCTTTGCACATTTTGGTTTGTGTATGTTAAGACCTGGTATCAGGCTTCATTTTGATGGTCCTCCTATAAGCTGCACCTGGAAACAACATTCTTATATTTGGTACTGCACAAAGCAAGTTAAACAGGAATCATTATTGAAATGACTGACTTTTGAGCAATGGGTAGGAGCCATTGTCTTGAGTGCAAATAACATGTCCGTGGTTTGGTACCATATGATCCCTTGCACTTGGAAATTTTCATTGGAAACCAGATCCAGTTCTCAGAACATCGTGATTGCACTTTTAGGATAGATGGAACTTTCTGATATGTATTTGTGTGCGCGAGTTTGAGCTTTCTATTGACTTCTAACATATTCCAAATCGACCATTCTTCTTTTGAACTCTGCCAATGCTTGCGGATCATTGGTAGTCAGCATCGTATAGCCGTCCAGAGATAGAAGTTTTCTTAGTTTTAGTATATGGACCCTAGTGAAATATTTATGTTCTTGAAATTTTCGAAGAAGTTGTTTCCACTTATTGAGGTTCAAGAACAGAAGACTACTAATTATAAGTGAATCGATTCCTCTTTTCGTTCGCGGAATTAATGAAGGTTGTAAACAGACGTGAGGAGGCAGTTTTTTTTTAAATAAAAATAATTTAAGAAAGGCTCTCTACCTATTTTTTTACTTCTATAGACTAAAGTGGTGAAGACGAATACACAATTCGACAGCACGTTAACGGCCATGTTATCCTCAAGTATAATCGTGATTGAGTTTTAAAAAGTTTATTGCTAAATAAGGCTATGATAAGAGAAAAAATATTATATGGGGTTATCGGCAATTTAATTAAAGTTCATGTATTTGTACACTTGCAGCACTGCCGCATTCGTTCAAATGCGGCCATGGTTGTGAGGTAGCACGTTGAAGTCGATGCAGAATCGTATAATGTTTTCAACACAATCATTTCCTGCTCAAACGAGACAAACCGATACAGTATTTTTTCCCCCTGAGTAGCTGTCTAACAGAAAAGTGCGCCGGCAGCTTTGATATTATTGGCAGAAATGATTACGCAAGAGTCGCCAGCTATAAAGTATCTTACATTGGTCGTTTAAGTAATTAAACTTCCTTTCATATATTTAACTTATTTACCAACAACGTGGATTCGATTATTTTAATTTTAAATGTTTGTTTTTTTGGTTGGGAGTGGTTTGTGTCCCATCAAGGGCGTAACATGGACAGAATCAATAGTTTAAACCAAACGATGACGAGCTAATCCTGAAAAAAATGATGCGTTTGCAAAGGGCAAATGAAATGATCAAGACCCAAGTTTTGTTTAATCCTGCAGTTGCCTGGACCTTTGGTCCTCTTTTGCACACTTACTCGAAGCTCGTTGCTACGTTTGGCTCTGAGCTGCTACATGAATTCTACCTAAAAAATTATTATGTGACTCTTGCCTTTTTGTTTCTCTCTGCTCCCGTTGAACCTTTAAAAAAAATAAATACAGGAAATAGTAAAATAATTTATATATTAACTTAAATAAACCAAAATATAGTGAAAGGCCACTATACTAACACTTTTAAGTACTTTTATTACTCAGACTCGAGAGCCATATAAATTAACCACAAAATGTTATAATTTGGAGATGGTCGTTGAGTTTGACTTGGAATGTCATAAACCGGAACTAATGACTGCGGGATTTTATGAAAGTATTTCGGGAATTTTTTCAGTCAATAAGCAATTTTAAAACATGCATGGTTAGGCCTAATGTCCAAGGCTGGCTTTCGAGCTTAATACTTGGAGAGAGATGCATGTACTGTTAAGCATCAGCTTCCAGTATTTACCCAGAACGCCCACAGGTGACTTTTCTGAACGCAATTTGTACAGTGGCCTTTTATGTGTGCTGGAAAAGCTGAGAACACGTGCTTTGGAAAAAAAAACCCAGAGAACACATGCAAAGACTTTGTACTTTGTAGTTGTTTAAACCTTCACGAAGGCCGTCTCCACCGCTCGTTCATAAATCGTTCAAAGAACTGGGACACTTGTTAGCACTGGCAACGGTCCATGGATGGTATGGTGGGCAGTGCTTAGACATCAACTTCGATGGGGGAGCAAATGATCAATTCTTTCATCATGATCTTATAACCCAAGCCAGGAAATTATTCTCTGTGCCGAAGCATTGCCTATTAATTTTGCCTATTATTTATGAGTTTGAGTGAGAAGTGGGGGATTCGATGCCCGGTGAAAACAGTTGTGGAAGGTTGGGCGAGTGTGTGCTTTATAGGGGGTACTGCCTTTAACAAAAAACAAAAAAAAAAATGCTCGTCCTTGGAACGGTTTGCCCAATTTTATCCTACTCTCCAGATGTCCACACCCGGCCCTGAATGGGGCTAATTTTAAGTGTTCTTGAGTTCTCTCTCACTTCCAAAGTAGTACTCATGGCACCATAAATATTAACCTTAGGTTTAGAGTCCAGTTTGAGCAAGCGCAACTAAGAATCTTCCAATGATTCCCCAAAATGGGTGTTCAGGAAGGCATTATCCACATCTTAAAACTAACTAGAAAGCATTATTTGTTGAATGGCATGGAGGGAAGCAAAGAGGAAGGAGAGGGGTTGAAGAAGGGGCCGCCATGGGCATATTCCGACCAAAACACTCTCGCTAGCGTACAAGCTTGACTTGACCTGACGGCGTGTAGGAGCAGATAGATTTTTTTCCCCAACATTACAGCTAGATAGACTACTCCGACTGGTCGACCTCAAATGACGTCGTTTTCTCCTCTTTTTCGTCTCATTTCTCTCACGAGCTCTCACTCACTCCCAATTTCCAAACATTTTAACCAGTCATCGGCCTTCCTTTTCTCCTTCATTATTGGTGTACAGGGTGTGCTACGACTCTTGCAGTTGCCCACTCTCAACCCACCAATCAACAAAGACTTCTCTCTTTTTTTTAGCTTGGGTAGTTGCCAAGTTTTCCCTCTTCAACCAAGTCATTTGTTCAATTCAGCACCGTTTCTGCTGCTGCCATGGAGGTGGAGCAGGCCGCCCTTCCCTCCCTATGGCCGGCGCCTCAAACCGCTGCCACCACCGCCGTAGCCGAATCTGGCGGCTCCTCTTCCTCACACGCCGCCGTGAAGCTCCAGAAAGTTTACCGGAGCTACCGCACCCGCCGCAGGTTGGCCGACTCCGCCGTGGTTGCCGAGGAGCTTTGGTATGTGTTCTGTTTCTGATTTGTATTCTTTGTTGGGTTGGGTAGATGCTTCTGTCTTCTTTTGTTGCTTGGACGTTTGATTTGTTTTCATGTTTGGTTTTTTGCTGCTGTGAAGGTGGCTGGCCATTGATTTTGCCAGGTTGAATCACAATACCATTTCCTTTTTCAACCATCTCCAACCCGAATCCCCTCACTCTCGTTGGAATCGAGTTACCCACAATGCTTCCAAGGCATGCCTCCCCGTTTTTGAACTCTTTTTTCCTAATCATATAAACAAGGAATTTATGCTCTTGCACAGGTTGGAAAAGGGCTTTCCAAGGATGACAAAGCTAAAGAGCTGGCTTTCCAACATTGGATTGAGGCTGTATGTACTATGTATCTCTCCAACTTGATTTGTTTTGATTAAAAAACAAAAAAGCTGTGTTGATTTCATTGCTTCCACAGATTGATCCCCGGCATAGGTATGGGCATAACTTGCATTTTTACTATGAAGAGTGGTGCAAAGGTGACGCCGGCCAGCCCTTCTTTTACTGGTAAAGTTCCTACTGTGTTGTGTAGTTTTTATAACATATTCTGGTTTGCAAAGATTTGTATATGGTTGTCTTTTTATTTTGCCAAATGTTTGTTCATGTAACACCTCTTTTATCAATCAGTGTGTCCCTAAAAGCTCACTTTTGTGCAAATTTCTGCAGGCTGGACCTTGGAGATGGCAAAGATGTGGATCTTAATGAATGCCCAAGGTCTATGCTACGTCAACAGTGCATCAGATATCTGGGTCCCGTATGTTCTTTTTCATTAACACTGGAACTATTGATTGGTGTTTAGTTCAAAACATAAAGATTGTGAAATTTATCATGCTATACAAATTTATTGTACAAACTACCGGTTACTTTACTCCTGACTTGTTTCTTGTTTTGCATGCTCCCTACATTTTAACCAACTTCAGCAAGAGCGTGAGCATTTTGAGTACATAGTGAAAGATGGTAAAGTGGCTCGCAAACGGAGCGGTGATTTTCTTGATACAAAGATGGGCTGTGAAAAGGAAAAATGGATCTTTGTAATGAGCACCTCAAAAAGGTTCTATGCTGGTCAGGTATCCATTTCAGTATTGCTTTCAATTGGGTGGTCTCCATGGGAAAGATTGGGAATTTTCATAGCTGAATTTGTGATGGAAGCTTCATCTTACAGAAGAAGAAAGGAGCATTCCATCATTCTAGCTTCTTGGCAGGAGGAGCTACATTAGCAGCTGGTAGACTAATCGCAGAGAGTGGGAAACTTGAGGTGACAACATAAAAATGCTTAGATCTTTTGTTCTAGTAAGTTAGACCACAGATGATTTTAACTTTGATTGATTCGCTTGAATAACGCGATCAATCTTATAAATTAAGTGTCTCAGAAATTTATAGGCAAAATAGTTGTCTTATCATGATGAACTACTAAGAAAATAAACTTTTAATTTATGGAATGCTAAATAAGAAAAGTTCAATTGAAAGATATCAATGTTCTTTAACTTATTTAGTTATAGAAATGAGTACAGCTACACACTTAACCTAGAGCAACCTTTTTTCTCAGGCTATTTGGGCTTATAGCGGACACTATAAACCAACAGAGGAGAACCTGAAGTCATTTGTAAATTTTCTCGAAGACAACGGAGTGAACCTTCAAGAAGTAAAGGTAGTAATCTTCTTTAATCTACATTCTTCATGTTTTTTCTACCTAGCTTTTCATTCAATCACCCGGTAAGTTTTGTGAAATATTCATTGCAACGGTTACTACACAGATACTTTCGTCATCCAATGAAGACTACTACTATAGTGATAGAAAAGGAAGCCAAGAAGAAGAAACTCTCTCGCAAGAAACTGTTGTGCAAGACACTCCATTGGTGAAGGACCAAGAAGAGCCTTCCGAACAAGCTGGGATTCCTCCACTAGAAGTCTCAAGCATTTACAGGACGTTATCTGGAGGCCTCCAGAGCCCAGTAGCAAATATTTCTCCCAAAGCGGTACTTGAAAGGATCAACTCCAAAAAAGCAACAAGGTCATACCAACTGGGGCATCAGCTGTCCAGAAAATGGTCTACTGGTGCCGGACCCCGCATTGGCTGTGTTGCAGACTACCCTCCAGAGGTAAGGTTCCAAGCTCTGGAGTTCGTGAAGCTCTCGCCAAGATGCCCTCCCACTCCTTCACCACATAAGCCGAATTGGTTGACTCACCCCTCTTGTCCGTCGCCTCAAGATAATGCAATGCTTTGATGTAAGATGTCGTATATAGGATCGTCTGTAACCTATCTGCTATCAGATCATGCTTCCTCTACATCTCTGTAAATATGAAAACTTGCCTATTTTCTTTGTTTCATGAGTAAGAATATGATGAAAACTGCACCTATGCAAGCCACTGGTTATTAATTCCCTGGTTTCAGCTTTTCAAGACCTACTGGTATGACTTAATTAAAGTCATCGTTGGCAAAAGATCTATGGTAGATCGATGATCGTGTATAATCTAACCATTTTTCTACCGTATTGAGCTCGTAGTGTGGTCAAGTAATAGCTGTCTAATCCTCGTTACCTCAACATAGAATACACCAACCGACTGTTGCGCTTCTAATTGCACATTTCCCATAGAACACACCAACCAGTAGATGGATGGTTATGATGTTGATATAGTTGCTTACGCCGTGCTTGTTGATCCTCTTTCCACAGGACCTGCAGTCAAAGTGTCACCATGTGTGGGAGTTTAGCAGATCCTCTGGAAAGAGGATCAACCCAGCATAGTTCATACGCAACTATAGCAGCTTCATAACCATTCATATCCCTCCATATCTCATTTACAAAATACAATTAACCGCCATTACCGAACTTGTCCAACAACGGGAAATAATTTACTCTATCAGGATTTCTCCCGAGTCCATTGCAAAGATGAACATCCATTCATAAAACCCAACTCCTTTCTTTTTCGGCAGATCAAAGTGCCGAATTTTTTTACCATATCAAGTGCTGGATTTGGACAAAAGAAGAAAGTGGAGACACTATGCCTCAATCCCAGCTTCCACATTTCTTCCAAAAGTGCGCTTGCATTCCTAAGGATTTCAACTTCACATCAACACTGCATGAAACATTGAAAAAGTAATCACCTTTCTTTCTGCCTCTAATCCCTCTGCCCACCATCTCCACAAACCAAGCTATATCCGAACATTTCCACTCAAAAGAAGATCAAAAACAAGACTTGCAACCAACTACAAGCCTTCAACCACAGAAACAAGCATAAGCAGAAAAAAGCGTTACAGGAGGAGCTACTGCTGGCGCCGGCATTATGCACGATGGGTGACGACGATGGTGTGGTGGTCGACCCTCATTCATGCATTTTCCTGTTTTGCGTGGAGCGAAAGACTAGCAATGCCTAGTAAGGAAGGCGAGAAATCGTCTCCCAAGATCGTCCCCTTTGCCGGCGACTTCTATCTCTTCTACATAACGACGACAAAGGTTGGATCTTTATCTTTTTCTTTGTTGTTCATACCAATGTGTTTTCTTTATCAAATCATATCATCTCTCTTAGTCCAAAGATAGATTTGAGTGTGAATGGTTGGAGATCTTGTGAGCGATGACGACTTTTTATGCTTCTCGTTATGGCTTTGGAGTTTGGAGTCTGATTCAATCCCGCCTATAGCTTGATGGGCACCATTTTGTGTCTTCGAAATTGTTTCTTTCTTTCTGCATCTTTCTCCCCTCGCTAATTTCTATGGACGTGTGCTACTGCTACTACACCAATTTGCCTGCTGTTCTGATGTGATCTTGAGATATTGATACTGTGGTGGTTGTCTCAGTGATGTATGGAGAATAATGATCTTCTCTTTGATTTTAAGCTCTTAATTTGTGCAGTGAAGGGGTATTGACTTGTAAATCTCGGTGGCTGTTTATGATGATTGGGGTTTCGGAAGCACTTACTGCAATTGCGTCCAACTGCAGGGCCCTCCCAATTTTGTCCGGGAGTACCAATTTCGAAGCATGCTAGTTGAGGAGGAGAAGAAGAGTTAGCTATGCAGCAAAAGGTTCTTATAAGCCACAAAATTGTGCTTGTTCCTACAAACCAAGACAAGATGTGGCTTTTATCATCAACATGCTCGAAGGCCGCCTTCTTTGATAAGAAGGGAGTGCCAAAGGATTGACAACAGAAGTGAGATCAGTAGGGATGAAGGGAATGTGGGGTATGGGTTAATAGCACTGATGAGATACTTAAACGAAGTCATCGTGAGGAAAATGAACAGAAAGGTGTTGCTCTTGATGAAAGTCAGAAGCTAGAAGATGGAAAAGGTCTTGGAACCAGCGGCCATGTTGATAATATGTCGTTGCCAGAGAAGATCAGCAACTCGTTTGAGGATGAAAGGAACGGGTATAGGTTAATGGCACCGATGAGGTACTTATGCGAAGTCAGGAATATGAACAGAAAGGTGTTCCTGTTGATGAAAGCCAAAAACTAGAAGATGGAAAAGATCTTGGGACTAATGATTATGTCGAGAAATTGTCGTCGCCAGAGAATTTGAGCAACTTTATTGAGGATGAAGCATGGGACCTTCTAAGAGAATCTATGGTCTATTATTGTGGTACTCCTGTAGGGACTATAGCTGCAAAGGATCCTTCTAGGACCAACATATTGAACTACGATCAGGTCTTTATTGGTGATTTTATCCCATCTGGGATTGCTTTCCTTCTGAAGGGAGAGTATGAAATTGTTCACAACTTTATCCTTCGTACACTTCAGTTGCAGGTAAACAACTTTCTTGTTCAGTCCAATTTCGTAGCCTTAATGCTATGATTTATTTGAGCTACTGTAACGTTTTTCTATGCAACTACGTTTTGTATTTAAATTATTGATTTTGTTTGTTCACTTATTGGGCTCATTTGCTGGTACAGTTGGGAGAAGACAATGGATTGTCATAGCCCTGGTCAAGGAATCATGCCTGCCAGCTTCAAGGTTTGCATAGTTCCACTTGATGGAGATGATTCTGCAACTTAAGAAGTCCTTGATCCTGACTTTGGAGAGGCTGCTGTCGGTCGTGTCTGTAGAGTCTGGCAAGTGCATAAGAAACCTTGTTTCAATTTTTTTATACCAAATAACTTAAGGGCATGCCTTTTATGCAGTCAATTACAATAGGTGGCAAAATATGTTCAACAAAATCTGATAAACTTGCCAAAGACAATTGCAACAAAAAATTTATAATTAATTTGCAGTTTGAACAAACAAGTAGAACTATTTGTCTATACTCTGTGGACGACAATAAATAACAAAATGCTTGCCGTGAAAACTTGATATATCTGAGTTCCATGCAACAAATAGGAAAAGCGAGCAGAAAAAAATTTATGAACGGCATTAGGTAAGAAGAAAATGGTGGATTTCCTACCGGTATTTTTTGTGCCGCCTGCTACGAAAATTCTGGATACCTTTTCTTCTTTTTCTTCTTCTTCTTTGTCATCCACCTGCTCCATAAATTCAGGATACCCTTAAGGTTTTGTTGTGGTGACTTGCTGCCTACACAGTCAGTTGAATAACAGGATGGGCATAGACTTCAATTCATTTGCATAAACTTACACGAACTGTAAGTGAGATTTTCTTCCATATTCATAGAAGATAGATTACCTTCTCCGTGCTCAATGGCAGCATGATAAAGAGTATGTGTTTTCCTTAAATTAGTATTCAGTGAAAAAATATATATTGTCTTTTATTGCTTTTAACTGGAATGAAAATTGGTTGTTGACTTTTGGTGTGGAACTTGGGATTTGATCAGTTTAAATCATTTCCCCAACTGCTTATTGACTTATTACTTGTTTTTTCTGCACCCAATTTTTCTTCTCTAACAATATGTTCATATTGTAGGTTTGTGGTAGATTATATTGCTTAGAGCATATGGGAAATGCTCTGGCAACCGTTCAGTTCAGGAAAGAATTGATGTCCAAACAGGGATTAGGATGATTTTGAAGCTTTGCCTTGCAGGTGGATTGATATGTTTCCAACTCTGCTTGTGACAGATGGTTCCTGTATGATTGACCGCAGCTTGGGAATCCATGGCCATCCTCTAGAAATTCAGGTAAAGAGTACTAGTGTTAATTTGGTATGTGTTTTGCTTGTTTCCTTGCATTCTGCCTTCAGTTGGCACTTGTAGTTTGTCTCCTGTATTTTCATCTAACATTGTTTTGTTTCATCCACTTGAGCAATTGTAACTTGAAACCTGGAAATGAAAATTGAAATTCCGTTGCCGTCATGTACTAGGGTTTTCTCTCTCTTTTTGAGGGCTGCTTTTAATTTCTTAATCATTTCAATGCAGACATTATTTTATTCTGCCCTACACTGTGCCCGCGAGATGCTTGCTCCAGATGATGGATAAGATGACCTCATCAGGGCCTTGAACAATCGTCTTGTTGCATTGTCATTTCATATTAGAGAACATTATTGGATAGATATGAAAAAACTTGATGAGATATACTGATACAAAACAGAAGAGTACTCTTATGATGCAGTGAATAAGTTCAATATATACCCAGATCAGATTCCTCCGTGTTTAATGGAATGGATGCCTGACAAGGGTGGATATTTGATTGGGAATCTGCAACCTGCCCACATGGATTTCTGTTCTTCTCTCTCGGCAATTTTTGGTCTATAATCCGCAGTCTACAACCAGAGATCAATCACATGCTATGCTTGATTTGATTGAAGCTAAATGGAATGATCTGGTGGCAGATATGCCTTTTAAAATATGCTATCCTGCCCTGGAAGGTCAAGAATGGAGAATCATTACAGGAAGCTATCCGAAGAACACGTAAACACACTCATCTTATTCTTTTGCCCTCCTTCCTTTATATCTCTCGCTCTGACACTATCTGTTTTGCAGGCCATGGTCATACCACAATGGAGGTTCATGGCCAACTCTGCTTTGGCAGGTTAGTTTTTGAAATTAGCATGATAAAGTTAATGCTTTCTCCCCTTTGTCCTGTTGTCCATGTATTTGTCATTCTAAAACCGTGGTAGTGAAATGGGTAAATGAGCTGTTCACTTGTCAATGAAATCATCTTGTGGTATGAACTTCAATTCTCAAACTCCCATGTGCATCTTAAATTTGACATCTTGAGCGATTCATATTGTGATCATCAATCTTTGGACGTAAAGTAATTACTGGACACACTAATAGACGTAAAAGTTTCATTTACGTAATAGAAGAAAGAGTGTTCGAAAGTCTTACATCTGTTTCTTCCATATAAATTACACACCACCTCTTTCGAGGATTTGTGAGAAGGTTCATTTACTACTCTGCTAAATTTTGCGACAATTGGTTGTACTTCAGTTGACTGTGGCATGCATCCAAATGGGTCGACCCGAGTTGGCACTAAGAGCTGTGGAGATTGTAGAAAGGAGGCTATCAGCAGACAAATGGCCAGAATATTATGATACCAAACGAGCACGCTTCGTCGGAAAGCAAGCTAGATACTATCAAACTTGGTCGATTGCTGGTTTTCTTGTGGCGAAGCTGCTGCTTCAGAATCAAGATGCAGCCAAGATGCTTATAAACGAAGAGGAGACAGTGCTAATCAGCATTTTCTATTACTTGATTGGTTCTAATCCAAGGAAGAAACGTGGGCAAAGATCTAAGAGCTACATTATATATGCTGCTGTAAATGATGTTTGGCGTGGTTATTCGAGATCATTGTTGTTGTTATTTATCATGCTACTTTTATCTTGGGCATGAAGTTGGCTTTAGACATTTCTTTAGATTCATGATAGGGAAGGCGTGCAAAGGTATGAAGAGGTTATTATTGTTGTAAAGAAAAAATTTCTTGCAGGAATGTATCAAGCCTAGCTCGACCATTGCTACTCCTATATCAACATTGGCTTCATTAATTAAACGAACAGAGCAGGCAACACTGAGCATATGCTTCTATGCCTAGCACCTTTCACGCAAAAGAGATAATAAAATCGGATATAAGCAACTCTTGCATGTTTCTATATAAGAACTTCGCCAATTTATGAGACATTAGAAACTACAAGTTACAATTATATAATGCAATAGATACATGCTAGCGAAACTGCATTACAGTGGTCGACCCCAGAAGCTCTCCAGCCATCATGATCATACAGACTGTAGAGTGAATTATTTAGAATACCTCGAATTTCAAACGGTCTCCCGTGCTCTTAAAACTGAGTGATTTAAATTCCTTCAAATGCCATGGGGCCAGGGTTCCATGTCCATGCATTTTTGGTATCTCCGGAGGCACTGCACACCGTATAAGAGCCCAGTTTAGGCCTTCAAAGAAAGGATGCTGCTTAATCTCGGTAGCACCTTTCACGAAGCCCAGTCTGCTTTCTGGGTCCTTCACCAGAAGCCCTTTGATTAGGTCCTTCGCAGGCTGGCTGATGGATGGACATTCCGGGAACTTGAGGCTCTCAGACACAACATTATCTAATGTCTCGTCGTTTCCTGATCCCTTGAAGGGAGTAATACCAAACATGAGCTCAAATATGAAAATGCCATATGTCCACCAATCAACACAACTCCCATGTCCATCTCCTTTGATAATTTCAGGGGCCAAGTATTCGTGGGTACCAACAAAAGAATTTGACCGTGCATCATTAGGCTCCGCTACGAGCTGTGGCAATGAGATAACCTGGCCAGCGGCAGGGTCAGACTTCAATCTCTGGGTTTTTGCCGTGGTTGGTAGTCTTGGTGTAAAGCAGGATATTTGAGAACAGGATGGCTGGAGACAAAGAGGATCAATGCAGGGAGACTGGAAGCAAACACCATGTTCTCTTCTGACTGGTTCTCTGGGTGGAGATGAAGGTTTCAGAAGTGTAGGATGCACAGAACATCTTAGTGACAGGTCAAAATCTGATAGCATAATATGACCATCTTCACGAACAAGTATGTTTTCCGGTTTGAGGTCTCTGTATATTATTCCCAGCATGTGAAGGTATTCAAGGGCAAGGATAACTTCTGCAGCATAAAACCTGCAAAAGACAGCAATTCACCTCATCCACCACAACAAAAATCACAAAACCTCTAGTGGCTCCTAACATCAATAGTATTATACCAATATTAACAGATATGTTTCCAGCTAGAAACCATTATATAGATGGATGTTGGAGTTCTTCGTCATATAAAGAAGCAATAAAATGGAAGTATCGTATCTTTTTTCATCAAAATTCTAACCACTCAACATCAGCAACAGACAAGATCAATAGCATTATACCAATAATAAAATGATATTTTCTTTCATCTATAGCATTATACCAATAATAACAGATATGTTTTCCACCTAGAAACCATTGTCTAGATGGATGTTGAAGTTCTTCATAATATAAAGAGGTAATAAAATGGAATTATCCAATTTTTTTATCAATATTCTAACCTCTCAACATCAGCAACAGATAAAATCAATCTAAAATAATAAGTGAAACAACAAAGACAGGTCTTCTACCTAACTGCTTGTTCAGAAAAATGCCGGCCAGGTTGCTTCTGACGGAGAACGTGCAGGTCCCCACCAGGACAATATTCCATTGCAAGACAAGACAACTTTTCTGTTGTAAAATGGGCATATAAGGTTGGTAAAAAAGGATGATCCAGCATTTTAAGGATTGATCTTTCTGTTTGAACCCTTGGCATCTTCTTCTTGGTTGTGAGAAAGGTATTATCCATAACTTTCAAAGCAAACAAATATGTTGTCCCAATGAGTTGTGCAAGATACACCGTCCCAATATCTCCACACCCAAGACTCTTGAGGAGCTTAAAGTTGCTAAATCCTAGGTCACCGTGTTGCGTCTCAATTTGATGGATGGCCTCCCACCTCAAATTTTTCGACATGTGAGGACGAGTACATGTGCTACAGGGACCACTGGAACTGCTCTCATCACTTATACTTGTGCTGCTACTGCAGTCACCAAGACTACTCATGGAACTGTGAGAATATTCAGTTTTTTCTGTCTGATGTAATTTTTCTGCTCGTTCAGAACTTCTCAATTCATCAACAGGATTAGCATCAGCCACAACAACCACATCACCTGAAGTCGTCTCTGTTTGAGGACTTCCAAGGCTATTAATAGGGGATGCAGATTCATTTCTTGCATGCTTGTCAATGATATGAATCTTGTGTAATTTATGCATACTACAGCTAGAAGCTTTCTTATCAGCCCCAGTACATGAACTGGCTCGTGATGATGCCGACTCTAACTTTTGGTTCATTTTCTTCTTTATATAATCTGTGTTTTTGAAGTTACTTCGAATTGTCTGTGAGCTGGCAGGCGATTTCCTCATGGAATAACATGTATTAGAGCCCCTGGTGGAAGGTAAAAGGGAGTCTGGTGCCGCTTCAGTAGTTGACAAAGTATCCGACAGGTTACACACTTTTGTTGCAGAGGATGAAGCATCCCTGATCAATGATGATTTTTCCATTTCCAATCCCACTGAGATCATTATATCGGCAGGATGGTGGGATGCATTACTGCTTTTTCCAGAGTGGTCAGCAGGAGGTAGATCAACTGATCCCGCTGTCAATAAGGCAGACATTGCAGCATTTTTACCAGATTGCTCTACATCACGTGCAAGCAAAGAATTCGTTACTTCTTCAGCCATATTTCTGTTTCCAATTAAAGAAACCTCCACTAAACTGCATTTATCTCCCACAAGAAACAGGACCAAGCATATTATTTTCAACAATCACTGCCCTGTACAGCCTTTTGATAGTTCCAGCCTCTGAATTACGCGATGAACTCCCAGATTTTGACAAGCGCTTCATAGCAGCCATTTCTGATGCCTGTGAAATGCATAGCCCTCTCAATGCTTGTTTTAAGGTAACGCCCTCAGATATCCCTATTCCAGGTGACCGGGACATGCCCACACCAATCGGCCTTTTCTGAAATTTTTTACTGAGTGTTGCCAGGGGATGTGAGGAGCGCAAACCTTTGGATTTTTGATCAATTGATTCAATCAGCTGGTTCAGCTCCTCCTCCATAGAACAGCGAGCAGATGTGGGAAAAATGTATTTGGCAGATACCTCTTTTCCTTTCCTTCTGACCTTTAGGGGGTTTAGTCTACTCGAATGATCAGTTAAATCCAAATCATCAATCACCTCCTCGATCTCACAAGTAGCAGAAGCTGAACCCATTTTTTGGCGTATATTTTACTTGCTTGTTAAGTGCTGCTGGTACCCCACATACGCCTAAAGAGAGAAGCGAACCTCAAATTATCTCCAAGAAAACTCTTTGATAAACAAAGCAACTGATCGTCGCCCCATGTTTACCAGTAATTTATTCATTTCAGTAGACTGAGAATCCTTATTCACTACCCCTATCATGGTCATAACAAGCTGTGCTGCCATTCAATACCTGAAAAAATATGAGACCGATCAATCGTATAAGCTTCTTGTTTTTTTAAAAAGTAATTTACGCAGCTTATAGCCATGCCGTTTCTCATATGAACAGCTCACCCAGAGGACAATGACTTCCAAACGCACATCAATATAAACAATAGTAAACGGGGAACGACTCCAGTGCTTGTATGCAAGGCAATCAATTGACAATGTTTGCAACAGCGATGAAAGATACCGTCTTTCACACAGAAAGTTTCAAAAAGGTATAAACAAAATCCCAAACTGACACCATCTACAATAATCAGCACTCCACACAACATCAAAACTCCACTCCTCCACGAGTGAAAATCAGAAGATAAAAACTCACAAGATCAAAACTTTTCACGAAAAAAACTCACAACAACACAACAACAAAAAGAGTCATCTCTTCATTTCAATTTTTGAATTCAAACCAAGTGGAACCGAAACGTTCAAAATAAATAACTTAATAAAACTAAAAACAATAACAAGAAAGCCGCTCTCCTCCCCAAAACCCCAACAAAACCATCCAAAACAGCAACAAGAGCCAAATCAGACTTACATGTTGAACTCAAGATCCCAAATCCGACACCGGCAAGATCCTGAGCAGAGCCCCTTCTTGCCCCAACACCGCCGACCTCTGAGGACCCAGCTGAATGCGGTGGATCGAGAAAAGAGGAAGGGAGGGGGAAATGGGATCACGAGGATGAGGTGACGGAGGAGAAGGAGGAGGGAAGAGGGTTTAGGAGCGGCGGTACATGTGAACCCAGACTGTGGCGCCATTCAGCATTCACTCTTCACTCATTCATTCATTCACTCATGTGTGGGAATTTTATTTTTATTTCTTTTTATTAATTCATGTGAGGACCCAAAAATGCTTATAATCTTTTTTAACAATAATCTTATTAATTGATACAAATTCAACTCTCTTTGCCACCATTGTTTTTGTGTCAATTTTTCTTCTTTTTAATTAGATACCAGATGATATTATTAAAACATTTGATGTAAAATTAGTAAAAATAATGGCGAATGTTCAAAATAAACTTACGCAATGCATAGTGCGAAATGTAGGCATTGTTTTAAAGCTGCAATAAAAAAATGAGGTTATCAATTAGTTGTATTAGCACGAGTGGTTGACAGTTAATAATTGATATTCTTCGCGTTTTAAAACGCTTGTGACGGCCACACACAATCACAACCAAAGTTTGGAATGGGCATGCATGAAAACTGAAAAACCAGATTCCACCGTTTGTTTAGCATCTTTTTTGGGCTAAATCCCAACAAAGAAGGAAAAGTG
This sequence comes from Piper betle, assembly GCA_033002965.1. Classification (NCBI taxonomy): domain Eukaryota; kingdom Viridiplantae; phylum Streptophyta; class Magnoliopsida; order Piperales; family Piperaceae; genus Piper; species Piper betle. The sequence continues at coordinate 9,763 of JAURVB010011497.1, read as the reverse complement.
GTCGTACCAACTTCTGTAATTTGGTCGAAAAGATCACTGCCCATGTTGGTACAGGTGATCTGTATTATAATGCAAATTGTTGGATTATGGATAGGAGAAGAAGAAGGGCCCTGCTTTTGTCCATGTGTGCTTGCTTGGCTTCTTGGGAAAAATAAATAAAGGGTAATGGCTACTCAGATTCAATCTGTGTCAGACTGGCGATGCAGAAATTATGGGGATTCAAAATTCGATTCCTTCTGTTCATGTCCCCCAAAATCTTTCGCCTAAGTTTACTCGTCATTTTTGGCCCTCCCCGTATTCACCCCTGTGCCACCGAGACGGCGGTGATCGTCACAGACTCTTACAGATGCTCGTTACCGCTGCTCCAGAACATCGACACATGAACAAAGTTTTGAGCAAGGGAGATGTGTTCGTCCATGACTGCCCTTGGCCACCCGCTCTAGGTAAAGAGGTAATTATGTGCAAGGCTGTCTGTTAATTTTTTTTAACATATTTTTTCTAAACATAATTTTAACTTTTTTACAGAAAAAATTCTCACAAAATTCTTTTTGTTATCAATTTTTTTGAGAAATCAAAGAAAAAAATGTAACCAACCACCTTATAAACAAAAAGAGTCTTATTTTTTATGAATTTCTTTTATTTGGCGGGTGGGATAGGTGATCTATGAGCTTCTTTCGGCTTGGGTTTTCTTTATGTGGTGTATATAACACAAAAAATTTAATTGCCTTAAAAAAATTTTCTTTGTCTTTCCCTTTTATTAGTTGAGAACCCTCAATGCACTTACAACAATAATTTTGTTAAAATATACACGTATATATATATATATATATATATATATATATATATATATATATATAAAATAAAAGCCACGAATACAGCATGCTTTCCAATATACCCCTTTTATTATTAGAAAAATTAAATATTTATTTGTTTATTAAAAATTTATTTATTTTTATGATTTTAATTTTTATTTATAAATTATTAATTAAGTACTTTATAATTTTAGCCATTCTCAACAAAAAATTATTAATTAACTATAGTCTTTATTGAGAATAAATCAACTATAACTAGACTTGATGAAATTTATTTTGATTGTGGGCCCATATAATTAACATAAAATATAACTAATTTGTAATGTCCACAATTCATCATTAAAAATAACTAATGAGCTTAAACAAAGTTGAAAGTTCTAATTTGAGTTAAATTATACTTAATCTTGTTTGACAATAATTGAAAAAAATTAAAAAAATATACATTTTATCTGTCTTTTTATACACCTTAATATAATAAAATAAAGTGTTATTTTGCTAGCCAGAAATATCTCTCGTTTTTTATATAAAAAAACATTTTTAAAATTGAGATCAGAATTTTGACAAATTGCAATTAATTAGGAGTATAAGATATACTAGGTAATAAAATGTAGCTCTAGCTTGTTTAAAGAATAATTGAAAGAAGTTGATCTCGGCCATATGGAAATGTCGAAAAAGATACGCTTATTGATACAATCATGGATACAACTTTTAATGAAAAAATTTGGGTAAGCTCAAAGATATTTTAGAAAAATTTAAAGAATACAAAGGCAACTTTTAAATTCTGGCTAGACCAATCACAAAAACTCCGAGTTAAGATACTGCAAAAAATTGCTCAAAACTTTCTTTATATAAGTAAAGGAAGACAAAATTCTTTAAGTGGATGAATTGGGCTTGAAGATGATTAATATTCTACAAGTTGAAATGAAGATAAATTATCCAATTAGTCATCACACAAGGATGATGATCGGACAGACCTCCGGGGAGTCCCAACGACGTCACTAAGTACGGAGGAGATGATGGTTCTGCAAGAAATTTAGAGTCATTGATGATTCATATGATTCAAGAATTTTAAGGGGACACTCACCGGATGAGATTGGTAGACACGATAGAAGATTTCCTTTACCTCTTAAAACTGGTGCGTTCAAGGCTTCTGAGGAGCTGGATAACGAAGACGATGAATGGGATAGCCATGACCGAACGGAACTTTTGCCTGACAAGAGGACTATTTTTGCAAGAAATGACCGACTGCAAAGGATAACTTTCCCCATTCACCGCCGGTGTCTGATGATGAATGGGTGCCGGATGAAGGATCATTGCGTGAATATTTTTCTTATGATGCTCAAGATATTACGAAGGAGAGGATTTTTAAAGCAGGCCATCTTAATTTTCCAAGAAAACCATACTTTGATAGGAAGAAGGATTTCCACAAACCAGGCGCATACCACAAGGTAGGTATGGAAGAAAGGCTTAATATGGGCAACAAAACTGATGAAGATCCAGAGGAAGATCCGGTGCTAGTTGTTGTGAAACGTGAACCTGTAGATCCTTTAGAAGGAACAGACGAGTTCAAGCAGCTAGTTCACAGGCATTTCTTCGATTTTCAAAACAATTGAATGAGGAGGCAGCTCAGCAGCCAAAATACATGGAACAAGGCAAAGTTGGAGCCTTGCTCTGCCGTGTTTATGGCAGGTGTCTTCTTCACTTTTGTCCCATATGCTACTATCAGAGAGAGGCAGTTGATTGTATATTCCAGTTTATCAGTTGCTACGCTGGTGTACCTTATAGAAGGCACTGATTGCAGTTGCATTGACTGCGCGTGAACTGATATATTTTGGAATTTAAGTTATTATATAATCTTATCACAGGTACTCTAACCGCTTACAAATAATTGGATCATTTGTATACTTCTGTTCCTTGAGACAGAAATTTGGGTTATGAAGCCCTTCTGTACATAGTGACACTTGTCAGGGAGAATGGTTGAAAAGGTTTGATATATAACCGTGTGTTGGAGGAACTGTATTTCTTGATGGCATGGTTTTGAAGTTTACTGGGCATAGTTGGCAAATTGGAGGTTGTCCTGTCACAGGACTCATAGCTTGGTGTCAGGTATTGCATAGGGTTTTGTGAGGTTATACTCATTTAACGTAGAGGAGAAACTGAATTGCTCAATGGCGGTGGTGATATTACGTAGGCTACCATTCATGTGGAACTCATCAGTTCTTCAACATCGTTGCACTATTAGCAGTGAAGCCGTTGTTGGAATTTTCTCTCAGAGTGTAGGACAATAGATTTTACAAGTTTGAAATTCATGAACAGTGCATTGCTCGATTTGGTTAGTTGGATTTGCGTCTTCCTTTTGTCTTTGTTGTTGCATGGGTGTTACAGTATCCATCTTAAAATTTAAATACCGGTGGCAAATGTATGTTCTTTTTCTCATGAACGAATGGTCTGTACAACTAGGAAGTAGATGTCTCCTTGCTTTAAGATGTAGTCACATCATAGCTTGTGTATATCAATGGCTAGTCTCATTTAGCCTTTTGCCGGTGTTTCATGTTGTTGGCATGTTTATGTTGTTAGAACTAGTATAACATCTTCTTGTTAGGTGCTACTTGTATTTGGTTGGGTATCAGTTAGATCACCAGCGACGAAAAAGTCTTTCATGTTGATTAAGTTTGGACACATGCCGTTAGGATATTATGATTTACTTGTTAGAAAATGATAGATGTCAAATTTAGTTCACGACTTTGAAATCATTCTAGAGAGAAATGTATTGTAACTGTTCTATTCCTATCTGCTTCAGCTAGTGAAAACAAATAGAGTCATAAGAGTGCATTCGAAATGACCTGCTGTCAAAGCAAGCTTAGGACCTCGTGATTTGGCAATATGCACAGCTTGATAGCTCACACCTTCAATTCATACATGGGCCTGAGATCGGATCATCTGGGCCTCCACAAAGCTCTCTGTGTAATGATGGGTTGAAACAGTCGTAGTCCACAGGACATGAGTAAGAAGAACCAGGCCATGGTACGCTAGAACAGCAGCAGATTTGAAGGAGGATCTTATTATCTGGCCTGCAGTGGTCATAGTACGTAGTAGATCGAGTGGAATTAAGAATAGCAATGCTCAGGAAGTAGTGACAAATGAAAGGGTGAAAAAATTACGAGGAAAGCATCATCATCATTATCATGGATAGTGGATAGTGTATCACCAATTCTTTGCTTTCAATGTGGAAAGCTTTTATTCGAGGTCCTCTTCCTGACCGCACCCTAAAAAGCAAGTATAATGCAATGGAGTAACTTCTCCTCTGATGTTATTTGACATATTTGTTGATTGAGTACTGTGAGAATCTTTACAGATTTTCACCGATATAAACTGACTGAAGTTGAACCGTGGCTTCTTTTTCTTCCTTTCACACATTCTACTTTTATTCATGGATTTGTGTTTTCTTTGCATTTTTCAGAAATGGGGTTTGGAGGGAAAGCTAAAGTCTGCCGTGGGAAGCCAGCAAACCACAGTAATCTTTTGCTGAAATTCATGCCTACTTTTTCTGGCTGCAAGAGTTAGAGAGGCTTCACAAGTACCTGGATGAAAGGAAGCGTGGCAGGAAGGAATGGCTGCAGATTTCTATCGGCGGCAAACAGATCGACAACAAGGTTATCGGAGAAGGTGGTGAAGGATGGGGCAAGGTGGAGCAGCTGTTTTATGGATACTTGGACACTGCTGTGGATTTAATAAAGCTTGATTTTGAAAGCAAGAGAAGAAGCGTGGTCAAGAGTTAAAGAGAAATAGTAGCAATAGTGGACGCTTCCAGCAATGGTGAAAGACTTACGAAAGATGTACTAGTAGGGTAGCACTGTTTTGCGCAAGCTAGTGGTTAGCGAAGGAAATTTCGAGACACTTTTTCTGTGTACAAGTCTTGTTAGCCGCCGAGTCTGTTTGCAGAAGTTAATGTAGTTATATGCTAGTAGCTGTGAAGAGCTGTACGAATTTTCATTCCTAGTCATGAAATACAACTTATCTTTTTTTTATGCGCAATTGTTTAGCCATGCGCCGTTGTATTTGATATAGCTTTGGTGGCATAGAATTTGAAGGAATCAGTAGGCCTGATTTCTAGGGACCTTAAATTTTGTGAAAGTACTGCTCACATTTCATAGGTGTACCTCCATGTACATAAATATATGCCATGCATCTTAACGGCTCTAATGCCCTAAGCCCGGTAACTTTGAACTCTGGAGCCCTTGCTGAGCAGACAATTTGATGTTTCAACGTTCGATCGAGTTTACTCGAGGAAGAAGACGACACAACTAGGGTAAGGGCAGCGGTCAGTAATCGGTTGAGGGCTGTTGTTTGACAAATAGAGAACAGCGGTGCATGTGGAAGGGGCAGGTCATGACTTCTATGAAACCGTGGCTTTCTGTTACACTAAATGCATGGCTCACGACGACTGTCGGGACCAATGTTTGAACTTTTTTTTTGGGTGGTTTTTTGAGATAGTTTGAAGGCTTAATTCTTTATCTAGTTTACCGAAACAAATAACTAATAAAAGAAAGGCTCACTTATGGGTTTGGCTTTTTGTAACAGCTCAATACGCAATTACTTGACTAAATGCATGTAAATCGTTATTTTCATTGATTATCTTCGTCTCATCTGTGTGATTATTAACAAAAAATTAATAAATATGATATTTATAAGGTAATTATATAAAATTATAAAGATTTGATAAATATGACAGTTAATTACACAAAGTAATTGATAAATATGATATTTACCATATAATATAGGAAAATTTGATCAATGACAATTTTTTTGTCCAAACGTTTATCAACTTATGAGAAGATAACGTTTCTGAACTTACGGCGCGCCGATAATACTCAGTCATTTTTAAGATTATTACTACTTTTTATTTTACAGGGCAAGGAAAATTCCCACCAGTGGACTTTCACAATAGTGATTTACCTTTTATCTATTGATGATGACGTCCATGCAAAACGCAACGCCGCTTATTTTATTTTATTTTATTTTATATAAGTATAGTTCTCTTTCTTTTTTAATTGAAATTTGAAGCATAACACGGTGGTCAATAAAGCATTCCTTTTTTTTCAGTCAGAATCGCATGCCATAACCTCTAATGACCTAATGCGATGCAAATACCTTACTCCCATTTGTTTATAAATAGGGATGGGCATCGGTTATTATCTGCGTCTGTTCAAAATTTCGTCAGATAAAATTTGTTTAATCGAATCATTATCCGACTTGTCTGTCGAGCCCAAACAGTGTTCGCAGACAGTCCAAAATCAAATGGAAACTTAGCAAGTACTATTTCTGTCTTCGTCGCCGCCGCCCTACTCACCGCCTCTGCCGCTTGCGTACCCCCTTAGCTACCGTCGCCAGCTTACCCCCTCGCCGTCACCTGCGGACAGTCTCCGCCACCGCCTGCGGACCGTCTCCTTCGCCGCCTGTGGACCACCTCCGCAACCGCCTACAAACTGTCTTTGCCTCCCTGCGAGCCTCCACCGGCCTCCGCTGCCCCTACGCATAGCGAAACCCCTCCGCCGCCCTCTGCGCACCCCGAAACCCCTCCACTATCGCCTACCTCCGTTGCCCTCTGCATGCAGCGTAACCCCTCCGCCACCCTCGTCCGCCCTGCCCGCCAGCCCCTCAGATGCCATGCCTCCGCCGCCTGCTTGCCTGCCCTCCGCCATCGCCTGCCTCCGACGTCACGGCAGCTCGTCGTTGGTTGGGGGTGGTCAAGATGTCACGGCGACGGTACGGCTGGCGGGGCGGCGTCGATCGGTGGCAGGATGGCATCGACGATGGCACTAGGGTTTGGGGGGTTTGGAGGAAAAGATGATCGGTAGCAAACTCGTAAATAAGACTTGACTCGAATCTGGATCGAGTCAAGAATAATAACTAATTCGGAATAAAATCTTCAAAAAATCCAAAAAAATCAAAAAAATCTCATAAATAAAATAAACACCACAACATCCAAATGACATGTGCTATAACTAATAATTCTACCCTATAACGTGTCCTAATGTATTATTTAACCTAAAATAATTCTATTCGACTAAAAAATAACGGTCTAACCGACCAGTTCGGACTATAAAACCTTGACTTAGGATATGGGTTTTACAGAGGAAACTGAAAGTTATGGAACTATTTATTTATGAAAAAATATTGAAGAAAAATGTCTTAATTTCAAAATAAAGTAGACAAAAACATGAATAATTAACTTTTTTATATTTTTTTCATGTAGGTGAATTACATTGGATAAAGAATTAACTATTAAAATATTTTATCTTTGAAGTATATTTAACAGTGGAGTATATTTTTATGTCAATAATTATTTTAAAGTTTTTATATATTAATTATTTTTTGTTTGACTTTAAAATTGAGAGCATGCTAATTAAATTATAAGTGGTTTGATATGACTATTAAAAGTCAGCTCGAACCCAGCTGTAAATATCATATTTATCAATTTATCATATTTAATATGCTCAATGTAAGCAAATTAATTAATTAGGCCTCAATTTTTATTGATGGAAGGATGTTCTTAATTATAAGTCTGACCGCGTGTGAGCGGTTCCTCCAATTAATTTGCTTACATTGAGCATATCGTTGGCGTGAACCATAGATCCAACAACAAGAAGCATTAAAAAGATGTTTTCTCTAGGCTTTACTATAATTTGAGGTTGTTACGCATGATAATTCCTCGGAGAGATTCTTAATTGGCGAGATCTTCCGAGCTTGAAAATCCTTGCTGGTATCGTATCGTGTTGGAAAATCTTCATATACACCTGCTATTCACAGCACCAGGCTCTAAAAACGTTATAAAAAAATAAAATGATTTACATAAACAAGTTGTAGCCACTTACTAAACTCAATCTGTCACCAGATCAGCTGTCTGTCGTCACCGGTAAAGATGTCGACCGGAACTTGATGGTGTAAAAGAAAAGGGTAAGAAGAAGATAAGAGGCCGATAAGCCAAAAACAGAAAAAGAAAGAAAGAGCAACGTAGATAAAGGGAGTGGCCAGTGAAAGGAAGAATAGAAAAGAGAAAGAGAGAAAGAAAATAAAAGAAAACGAATAAGGACTGGCCATGCGAGAAGAAGAAGAGAAGAATAGAAGGAAATGGGAAGAAGCTCAAAAACATACAAGTGATGGAGGAGATAAAAGGAGTAAGAAAGAAGATTTTATTTTTGAAAAGTATCTAGAGGACATCGTGCTTGACCACTGTCCAGTGCATTAAAAAAGTCAATGTGTTAAAAGTCTACCTTCGAGCATTTGACATGTGCAATCGAAAGTCTGACCGCCCATTCGCTAAGTTTACAAACCGCTCGTAATGACTTTTAGGAATATTTTTTTGATAATTTCTAAGAAATTTTAAAAAATACTTATAAAAGTTACTTATACATTTTATTATTTTTTATAAAATAATTATCTCAAAAATTTAAAATTTATTAACATCTATTAAAAAATATCATTATAATGAGTTTTATAATCACAACCATGGTTGCAAAAATTAGAATCGGAATCGGAATAGGTTTTCGAGGAAGTCAGAGTCGGAATCAAAATCGGTCTAAATCGGACAGGAATCGGTTTAGTTGAATCAGTCCAAGTCGGTCTAATCGGTCATATATAATAATTTGACAATTCATAACATAAATATATAATAATTAGGTATTAATGTTATTTTGATATTATTGTGTGTATTATAGTTTATGATATTTTTTTAATATTTTTTAGATTTTTTAAAAGTATTTTAAATTAATTATTATTTTTGACTTGAGTCGGGTTGAGTCCACTTTTAATTACGAGAATGCCACCTTCCTTCACCCCCGCCGCTGGCGCCAGTGCCCTACCCCGCCTCCCCCACCGGCCCCGCACCTCCCGGCCAGCCCCGCCCTGCCTAGCCTCACCCCGCTGGCCCTGCCCTGCCCTGCCCGACCTTGCCCTGCCCCGCCCCCGACCCTACCCCACCCACTCCCCCCTCTTTGCACCTCTGCCCTGCCCCGCCACCCTCGTCCTAACCCATCCCCGGCCGGCCTCGCCTCTCCTAGCCGGCAACGCCCCCCCCCCCCGGCCCTGTCGAAGCGAAGGAGCAGCGGCGGCGGAGGGAGAAAGGAGCATTTTAAAATCAAAATTCTAATTTAATAAATATCATACCTAAGGTATTTAGTAATTTATCCAAAAATCGATTCTTCCTGATTTACCCTGATTCTGATTCTAAATCGAATTTAACTCGGTCGGAATCGGGGTGAATCGGCCGAGTTGGATGCCGATTAGGGGCCGACTGATTCGGCCCCAAAATCGGATCAGCACACTGCCGATCGAATTCAAATCGGCTGATTCCACTCAGAATCGGCCGATTCGTGCATCACTGATCACAACAGAGTTATGGCTAGAGACATCCACACACGAGCAGAATTGGAACCACTCGCCCGACAAATTCAAGTATCATGCAATGGACATTTGCACTGATGGGCTTCTCTTTGCCATATATAACTATATAATTAAAAAGACAAAGCCCAAAATACCCAAATAGATTAGAGCCAATTTACACTGTTAAAATAAATTGACAATAAAAATAATATTTTAATTTTAATTTATTGCGATGAGATTATAATTATTAATGAGCTTAAATTATAAATCTAATGTGAATCTCTTTTATTCTTAATTTTTAGGCCCATGAACCTATGAATCAGAATTTATGTAAGTATGAGATGTGTAATTTGATTAACGGATTTGTAGTATTTTTAAGTTTGGACATAAATTATATATAAATTGTATAAATATAATTCACATTTAAAAAATTCATCTCATTAATTAATTAACATAAATTTATAATTCAGATTTATGGTTGCAAATGAGATTATTAATTTTACTAACCTTTATTGACAATGCAAAACGTGCTAATAACACGATAAATGTATGAGCAATATAACCTATAT
>JAURVB010011495.1:0-18473 GCA_033002965.1 Piper betle | reverse complement strand
AGATCGCAAACAATGGCAGTTTTATAAGCTTATAACTAATCCGTCAGAGTGAACACATGGGAAGCTTATAGCGTGTTCTCATACACACAGAAATCCAATCAAGAAGGCGAAAATATTTGCAGGGCAAGTAACCATAGAAACAAAATGATTGGCCTATGCATGTGATGAGAATATATTGCTGATTTTTGGCAAGGAATGAGTACCACTCATTGACCCAGCAGCCTTCACCATCTTCTACCACGTTCAGAAAACCAAATAAGTCAATTGATAATAAAGTGAAATAGAGCATATTCATCAAGCTCTACGCTTTGCAGATCTAAACCATCAACAGAGAATTGAACCAAATGGGAAGCTTCGCCATTGAGATCGGATGAGACTGAGATGTCTAAATCTGAACATATTTGCCAAAGTCTAGTTTGAAGACGGTGAAATTAGGTGATTGTCTGCTTGAAATTCTTAGGACTAACGACTAGGGTGAACACAATGGAAGTGTGATTTCCCAAAATTAGTTCAGGTAAGATCAATGGGGATGTGCATGTAACTTTGGCTAACCACTTTCTAAGAAGTGTCTTAGTCATATTGTAATTAGGCCAGATCGTAACGATAATCGAAAGTCAAAACAAATTGTGGTTTAACTAATTAAAAAAAAAGCTTACCCCTTCAACTTTACTATGGATCGTTACAAAATTTGAAAGTCACAATGAACATTATAACATTGGCTAATTAATTTCAAAGAGATGACTTAGGTTGTTTAATGTTAATACTTAAAAATTTAGCGTAAAGTGGCTAATCGAAGTTTAAAATTTATACTTTATGTGACCAACAGCATAATCAACGTTTTAATCCAATTCACTATTTAACAAGAAACCAGAATTTTTTAATACAACATAACGAGCTTAAGTGGTATAAACAATTCAAATGTCGTCCAAATTTAGATATATTCAAGCAAGTTCAATTCAACATTTGTATCTTTTAAAGCCCTTATATTCTTTCAAAAATGAGTTATTCAATAATATTTTTCAAATAATTATTATATTATAAATGATTAATCATTTTTAATGAAAAATAAAATCATTATTTTTTAATACACGACTGATGCTAATAAATAATTGATAATGACATCTTCACTTGTAAATCTAATTTAATATGCTATTCAATTTCGAAACTTGCCCAATGGCACAGGTCCACAACAGTGGTTGATCATAACTAAGGCATCTAACACAGTACAAACCAAAAAGTCGTAACCATACAACAATCACCATCAACATTCACCTCACTCTGAACGATTCTGGAATTACAAACACATGCAAAATATCATAGTAAATTGCCATTGATTTTTGTATCGAGTAACAACAAAGTGATTAAAAATAAGAGTAACGAGAATTTACAAGACCATAATATAGCCAAGAGATGATCTGTGAATTTGTATTTTGCAACAAAAAAACGAATTTTATCGGAGCTATAATTTACAACACCGCATCCTCCTAATGCAGCGGGATGCTGGTATACGTTCTCTACAATGGACATGCTATCATATGTACATTGCAACATGTCCGTGTTCTTATTTACAAGTGAATAAAATTGATCTGTGTTATGAATCCTGTACCTATTCTTTCCAGGGCATTTTGGCTGAGAAAGCAGGAATTTGAAGAACGCAATCAGTTTTTAGTTAGGCCACTAGGCCACCAATTGTTGTAGCTGGCAGTTATTCCTTTTCCTGCTTCTAAACAAACTGTGTACAGAATAAGTTTCAAAGATATAGATCTGCATGCACACAAAAATCAAACTGTTTAGATGGATATTCATGCCTTTTGATGAACTTTCAGTGCAGAGTAACAAGAAGAACGAGAATCAGCACACAGGGCAAGTGTTTCAAAAATGAAGCTTACCAAAAGTCACATTAAAGGTTTATCAATCAATAAAGCGCAGCACAGAGATGTCACTCTTTCACCCAAGCTGCATTTTATATGAGACGAAGCATTCAAGTGCCATCTTCTCTTCAGTCAAATTCTGTCGGTACTGATTTGAAGAATCTTGCTACCTCTCTACACAGTTGTTCTCCTTCAAATGGCTTTGATACATAGCCATCCATCCCACAGTTCTGACATTCTTGAGGTGTAGCTTGGATGACGTCTGCAGTCATGGCCAATATCGGCACATACCATTCTGATATATTCTCATTAGCTTCTAGAGGTGATTCTCCTCTCAGGATCTGGTGATTTTTATCCTGTTCAATTTCTCGTATTCTCCTTGTAGCTTCAAACCTGCAAGAAAATGACAGACATCAAAATACATAAATATCTAAATCGGTCATAAACCAGTTAAAATAAATTTGCAACACTGCCAATGCATACCCATCCATTTCTGGCATTTGAATATCCATGAAACAAGCATCAAAGTTATGCGGTGGTGTGAGCAATAATATTGCCTTTTTCCCACTGTCCGCTAGCTGTACACGAGCTCCAAATTTCTTTAGAGCACCTTCTGCTACTTTGAGATTTACCATGTTATCATCCACAATGAGTATATGCTTCCCTCTCAATAGAGTTTTGAGAGAGGAGGGAGGAACGCTACCACGCTGACAGTTTCCTTTACTTACAACACCCATAGCTCTTTGTATTGAGGCAGCCAACATACTTGCCCTAAGTGGCTTCGTTATTACAAATGGAATCTCCCCATCAGCCTGAACAGGATATAATTTTGTATTCATTGAATTTGCTAAAACAAAAAGTTTTGGCCCAACAGTCAGTACATCTTTCTGCAATTTTTTAACGAGTGCAGGCAATAGAGAAGCACCCTTGTCCCACACTTCTTTCTCTATTAGAATCATGTTCACACGGGACAATTCACTAGCAACTTTTGTCGCTTGGTGAAAATTTGGAAAACTGTCAGCATGGATGCCAAGTCTTTGGAGATGATACTTGGTACTTCGAGATCGTACAGGCAGCATATCAATTATCCATGCTTTCATTCCCCGAAATTCTGTTGACAATGATTCAGGCTGACAATCTGAGCCATTTAATTGGTCTGAGCTGTAGTTCCCATGAGCAAACACAGCCGTAAAGGTGAAGGTGGATCCAATATTAGGTTCACTCACAAATCCAATCTCCCCGTTCATAAGACTCACCAAACACTTGCTAATACTTAGTCCAATACCAGTTCCCCCATGGATTCGTGACATAGAGGGGCCCACTTGCATGAAAGGTGTGAATACCTTAGACTGGGCTTCATAAGGAATCCCAACACCTGTGTCCTCCACTGACACTATCAGAGAGATACGGTCAGCAGATGCTAAGGACATTTGCCGAGAAAGTGGTGTATCTTGATTAAATACAAGAAATTTCTCCCAGCTGCCTCTTCTATCTGCCACAGGAAAACCACTCAATGTATTCACTGAAGAAGCATCTGTTTCAACTTGTACTTTTTCATCATTTCTTCAATCCGGTGAACAGTCACTAGTATATGACCCTTCTCAGTGAACTGCAAAAACAAAATAATGAAGAATTAGTGTTACCATCAACCGTGCACTGGTACCATTTGTAGGACTATTGTGGATCGAGGAAAGGAAATCACAATGAACAGTCTTTTAAGATTACTTTAATGGAGTTCCCCATAAGATTTGTAATGATCTGTCGAAATCTTCCAGGATCACCCACGAGAATTTCTGGGACTTGATCAGAGATGTCTACTGCTAACTGTTGCCATTCATAGAATTTAAAAACTTCTAATGAATTACTCAAAGCCGATCAGATAAAATGAGGATCAAGAAGAAAAAGAAGATGACTGATTTTACCTCCAGTCCCTTATTTTGGGACTTCTCGGAGAATAGGGACAAAACATCATCCAAAACAGTTCTCAGATTAAATTGGACAGCTTCAAGTTCAATTTTTCCAGACTCAATCTTGGCTTGATCAAGGACTTCATTAATAAGAGAGACTAAAGCCCTTCCACTAGCTTGTGCCGTGCTTACATAATCTTGCTGTGTTACATCCAATTCTGTATCAATGAGTAGTTGCAGCATCCCTAGAAGATTATATGGGACAAGATCGCTAAATGTCAGAAAAATAAAAACAAAACTGGTTTGTGAACAAGGGAAATTTCGAAGCTCACCTAAAACCCCATTCATTGGAGTTCTGATTTCATGAGAAACAGTTGCCAGGAACTGCAGAACACAATGTAAAATTTACTTACAATTTGATAAGATTACATATAAAAAAAAATCAACTTCAGAAAAAGTAAAATAAACAGAAAATTTTAAAATCAAGAATGTGTTTTTTAGGTCAAACTTGTGATTTTGCAACATCTGCCGCCTCAGCTCTTTTTTAAGCTCCATCATCTCACTATAATCGTCTTCAACTTTTGCGATCCGGTTAATTGTGGCATGAAATATGTATCCAATTAGCAAAGCAATCACAAGAATCCCAAAGGAAGTACTCATTTCTAATATTGGCCACGGTCTCTTATTTTTAAATCTGTTAAATCAAAAACATCACAATATGTAAGTGGTCAAACACAAACATGGCATGGCTTTAGATTGAGATCTTTGGTACTTCACCTGCAGTGCATCTCGTGCCTCCTGAAAGGATCTCCGAAATTAAGATCACTCACATCATAGATACCATCATCGGCTGCTTCTTGGCCATACATGCTAATGGGGTCTGAAGCATTTGTGGTATCATAGACATTTACTATGATAGTTTGCTTACTTGACAGTTGGTGAAGCAACTTTTCGACAAGGGATTCAATATCAAAAATTCCACCTAGGTACCTAGTGAAAGAAGTATATGCGTGAGAATGTAAATCAAATTGCGAACTGCAAAAGCTTATATTGTTCAGACGCCACATGCAGAAGGTACAATACAAACTTTCTGTGAACCCATAGTTACTTGCCATACCTCGCAAATGTCAGACTTATAAGGTAGTCTCTAAATGAGAGTCACTATTGGGTAATATTTTTTTATGCCAAGTATTGGAAGGAATATATGATATGGGAAAATTTTCAAGGTATGTATGCACATACCCATCAGTAGCTTTAATCCTCTCATTTGGTGTTGCATTTGAGGGAAGTTCTGACTTATAGACTGGAAATGTTAGTATGACTCCTAGTCGGTTGGACTTAAGCAGCCTGAAAGGAGCAGTTAGAACACCTTTCCCCGAAGCTCGTGCTCGCAAAACATTATCCCTATCTTCCTGCAGTAAGTTTATTTATTGATTTAAACAATATACAATATTTTTTTTCAGAATTTCAGCAAAAAAATATTTTCGTGATGACAAGTAACATTATGGCAGAGTAAGAGATGAAAAGGCCAAGTAGAAGTTATAGCAAATTTCAAATTGCCAAATGAGTCACCATTACCTAAGCTACTATAGTTCCAATAATCTTACGGACACTTTCCTTTTTCCAATAAACAACATTGGATTCAATGGGTGACACGGTTAATCTATCAAAGATTTGGTCCCCTTGACGATTAATTATTATAATAAATGTTATTTAATAAATATGAACATTTAATTGGATCTTTTCTGTATTCAATGTAATTCTTCATTGAACTAAATGGAGAAAGTCTAGGAGTTATTAAATGCTCATATTTACTAAATAACATATATTATAATAATTAGTAATATCCTAACAAAAGAAAATTCAAAATTCTTTGGGCTGGAATGGACCAAGTTAGGAAGATACTCCTTCATAAGAGTGAAAGCCTGGTCGGAAAAGAAAGGGACCAGATTAAAAAGAGATCAGGAATATGGCTGTGACCCAGGATCTATGTCAAGCACAATAGATGATCTGCTATAGAGCTTCAACAAATCTTATGAACACCACTGGACAATTAAAGCACCTCAGTTGAACAACTTGGGTGTGCGTTGATCAACCAGCCAGAGGACAAGCATTTAACTAGATTGGCATAAAAGGGAAGACATTCTAACAAGGGGGGCAAGAAATGACAGTGGTGGGAAATTTGCCACAATATGACTACAATCTAGAGGCAAAGGAGCAGAAGAAAGATTCATAGATAATATTAAGACAAGAAAGAAGGGAGAAGCATCTTAGTGATAATAAAGAGAACCCGAATTACCAAATCACAGAAGAAGGGGTAATCACAGAAAGAAAGAGCAAATTAACAAGGTGTCAGGATATTTTTAATTATTATAATCTATAATATTTAGTAAATATGAGACTAAATGGAGAGAAGTCCAGGAGTCATTCATGAGACAAATGACTCCTAGACTTCTCTCTATTTAATTCAACAAAGAGTCACATTGAATACAGAAAAGATCCAATCAAATGCTCATATTTACTAAAAAACATATATTATAATAATTAAACTAATAATATCTTAACACATAGTTAGCCCTTACTTGAGAGATTGTCTAAACTCTAATAAAAATGACGATTAAATAAGAAAGTACATGTAAGTTCTGTTTTCAGTAAAACATGGTATAACTTCCTACAGAAGTCCTAATGATAAGGTTGAGTTCAGTTGATTTTTTAAATATGCTCTGCATTAGCAAGTTTGAGTATATTGAGATGAGTTGAGCAAACTGCGTTAACTAGACTATTCAACTAGTACACAAATTTAAATGTCATATTATTGTTGAACCTAAAACCATTACTTGTGAAAAGAAAGAAAAGAGACTAGCAATGTTTCTTTGCATTTTTTGTCTCTAACTGCACCAAATTTCTTTCTCTAATCCAGTGCTTTTGAAAATTAAACATAGCAGTTTACCTTTCCAGATAGCATGTCCATTGAGATGACATGTGAAACAGTTTCTTGAGCAAAGATAACAGGAGCATATTCCTCTTGAACCGGAGATGTCTTGTGATTTTCAGCAGCATAATCATCCTCACTTACAGGAGATTGCTCTTGACTGTACATCTTTTTAATAGTCCAACCTTGTTGCCTCTCAAACTGTTCCCTAGCAGAGTGAAGAATCCTCACAGCATAGGCTACCCCACTTGTTAGTGGTCTCTCAAAAGCCGTTCTTTCAGCATATTTGGCAAATGTTGCCTGTAAATTAGTTTATAATTTATGGATAAAAATACATAGGGAAAGTATAGTAATTTGGTAAAGTCAGAAAAGAACATCAAAAAGTTCTCGCAAGTCAAATTCCCTAATCTTCAACAGATGGCTCCTTTTTATGACTAAAAAGGTAAATGGAATGGGTATCAGTGGAATGACAAGAACAAGATTGGACAGCAAAACTTGCCTTTTTGAATGCATTGCTGATTTTTGTTATTTTTTATCCAAGCACTAGAGGTCATCACCACCAAACCCAAAAGGTTACCAATTGATAGATTTCACAATTAATACCCATTCTCATGCAGAAACCATTCACATGTTGGACTAAAATTTTTTTAACCAGAAATAATTATTTTGAGCTTCAAAAGTGACATGAGTGAAGTCTCCTCTAGGATTATCTTTTGGACATGTGTTCTTCTGCAAGACTGTATTCATATCTACAAGTAAACAATCCCTTCATCTAAAGGTAAAACACAAGAAAGATTTTGGTGCTAGAAACGAGCAAACCCAAAAAACATTATCCATGGAAGAGAGATGAACGGAAATTAGTTCAGATAAAGAAAACATGATGTTGTTAGAAACAGTAAAATCATACCTGATCAATTGCTGAAGGATATTTTGCATGATGAAAAGTTGATATTAAAATGGATAAAGCTTGAATGTGATTCATGCTCACATTAAACTGATCTTGTAGCATTCTTGCTCGTTCATCACACATGCTAGCCAGGCTATCCCTCCTTTTCTCTAAAGATGCAGAATTCATGTAATGGAAAATCACCATAGATGCTAAGATCGAACTAAATATCCATCCATAAAGGAGCCACCTCCACCAAGCTCGCGGAACCTTTTTTCCCCAACATACTGATAGCTGTGACAGACCTTACAGTTTATATCAGAAAGCATTTCCAACTTCTTAAACCAATTTTTGTCACAAAGAGAACCATCTTTATGACTCACAGCTCCCCATTTATAAACCAGTTCATGGATATCTCAAAAAGATCCTGACACAATTTAAGCTAGATCAACAACCTTCCAAATGCAGTTCAAACCCTTACAAATCCATAAAAAAGAAAACAAGCACAAAAAGAGCATCAGAAAATAAAGGGAACGAAACTAACCACAAAGTCTCTCATCAAACACCTGCTGAACATCCAGCTACTTCACCAGGGCACCCAGATTCATGAATAGCGAAAACGGAGCCACCAATGCCGAATAGTATATACCAGCTCCTCAAAGATAAAGCTAACGAAGAATAGGCAGCCAAATTCTCAACAACCTAGAAAGAAATGGACTGTATTATAGAAATCCAAACAATACTCAAGATCATCCCAGCATTAAAAAAAACAACCTAAACCATTGCAATTGAGAAACAATTGCCTAAGGGAACCAATATTAGACAAATTATAAACAAACTAAGGTAGAGGGCAAACTGCAAATACAACCCACCATTGAGGAGATAAAAACAGCTTTAGAAATGACCAGTTAGCTATCAAATAGTAATCACACACAAGCTTCTCCAAGCAATGATAAACAAACACAAACCAAACACAGATAATAATAATAATAATAATAATAATAATACATACATACATATGTCCATACACATACACTTATTCAAAGTGACAAGGAAAAGAGGGTGACAGAAAGTGAAACCTACCAAACTTAGCGGCAGCAAAGAAGAAACCAACGAAAACAACAGACAAACAATCACCCCGGCACCCTCAAACCTCGCACAAATCCCCACCTCACCTCCAACCCAGCAGCTCACACACACACATTAAATCTAAAAAAGATAAATACATAAATAAAAGGATTCAAACACGCCTCCAGTTTCAGACAACATTCGAAGCTAAGCTCTCCCCGCAGTTCCATGGTTTGAGGCAGCGGGGCATAATTGAAGCCCTCAGGTCGAAGGGAAGGCTTGGCGGAGTTTGAGCTATACAACTGCTATATATTCTATTCCCAGTAAAAACAGAGACAAACCAAGATTGGGCCTGTCTTTAGAGAGAGATAAATGAGATAACAGCTCTAGAGAGAGGAGGGGGCCGGGGTGGGGAAGAGGATAGGTTGATAGCTGGATTGTGGACTATAGGCAGAGACATAGCTGGGAATAAGGTGGCAACCAAATGTCTGCTTGGCTTCTCTACTTACTACCTAATCTGTACCTTCTCTCCTTCTAAAATCAAACATAGATACACTTAAATAAGACAACAGTTATCTCAAAAATCCTTTATAATATTAATTATTTTTTAATATCATTAAATTTTACAAACGAACTCATGGCTTGACCTTGCCGGCCGGCTTGGAATATGTTTTTAATCTTTTTTATTAATTAAAAAACTGTTATATTATTATGTATTAGTTTATGTATGAAATGGTAGTTTTGGGTTCTGTGTGAATTGATTATGTTGAAGTGGGTTTTATTTGGTGATTAAATATTTATGATGTTGTTTAATGAAGTTGATTGATGAACATAGAGGCCAAAGGTGCGTAGAAGCCACTCCCTCCTTGTTTTTTAACTCTCTTTGTTTTTCCTGTTGTGGGCACATCACCACCCATCGTCCCAGTGCACCGCTCCCGCACGCTAATCCCATGGTGGCCCCCCTGCCTTTCTTTTCTTGATTTTGGACCAATTTGCCCCTCATGATGCTCCATCCTTATCCTGTATTTTGCCTCCATGGATTTTTAAGGAAGAAAACAGTTGGATTAACATAAATCTCCGATTAGAAAGGACGATCAAATGATGAGATAGTTTTGAAAATTTCAAGAAAATTAGAATGATTTGGTGACACAATTTTTTTTATGGAATTATTGTTATGCTTAAGTTGTTTCAAATATGAGTTGACATCATTTTTTTAATTTTATATGCTAAAATGATGAACTTATAGAACAATATTTTAACTAATTTTAGCGTAAATTTAAAAGGATGAATTTGAACAATTAAATTCTTTTAATTATTTTGATTTAAAATATGAATTTAATAGATCACTCAAAATTAATATAAAATCAATATTCTATTTTTTTCTAAAAATTATTATTATTTAAAAAATTCCTACAACAAACTTTTAAAATACTTAAATCATCGATGCATAATAACGTACAATAATAATAAATAGAATATATTTTAAGATATTCGCATGTTCATCAAGTCAAATCATTTAAGAAAAAGAGCAAAAAATACTAAGCTAATATTTAAAAAAAAACAAACCTTGATATCAGACTCTTGAGTCTCAATTCTTAAACTTTAATTTTTCCAGCATTCACTTCTCCTGTACATGCTTGGGGTGCTAACCGCCCGGTCACAGTGCATAAAATATTATTGAATTTTTTTTATATATATATATATATATAGACGAGTGGCCGGCCATGGTCAAGTTGCAAATATGGAAAAGCTTTGGGGGCAAGAATGGGAAAGAGAGAGCAGCCGGGACGAGTCGGGTTATAATTGGGAATCAGTAGGAGAAGGGCCCCACAGAGACGGTGCGCTGCCAATCTGACCATAGATGATGGAGTGGGCCCGAAGAAAGGGACAAGCACGGCCCACGTCACCTGGAAGGAGGCCTGCTTTTGGCCCAACCGCTTCGGGACACGTGCGGCCGTCGGCTTGGAACGTGGACGCGCGCAGGCGTTTGACTGTTTGAGTTGAGGGCCCACCAAGATAAAGCATTGTGTGGGGCCAGCTACAAAGCCCAAATTATTGTCCTCCTCATTATGTGCATGCTCTACATGTCTGATATTTTATCCAAGCATATGTTGTATGGTGATTAAATTAAATAATTTAAAGTTAGTAGAAGAGAAAGTCTTTTGTTACTTTGAATAAATAAATTAAAATAAGTAAAATACTTTGTTGGGAAGAGAAATACAACAAAAATAACATTATACTTTGTTATAAAACAGTGTGTTGTCAATTTAGCCGGCTGGGATCAACTAAATTTGTGCAAAAAACAAGGGCCCATGAGTCACAGATTCAAAGACTACAGACTTCATGCCGAGCAAAGCTGAGATGGGACCCATTGATGGGCCTCACCCAAGGGCTTAGTCCCTCAAATTGGCCTGGCCTGCAACTAATTTTGTTCCATTCTAAATCTCAAAACAAGTGATCACCTGTTTGTACTTACAACTCAAAGATAAATTGTTGTACATATAAGGGATATTGTTTCTAATGAATTGTTTAGTTTCCTGGGCAATCCGAAGAGTTCATAATATAGTGCGGGGGATCTTCCCATCACCCTATTTGATTGATATTAAAACTTCTTTTTCAAGAAATATTGTAAGCTTACATTAGGGTTTAAAAAATGCTGCTCCGACGACTATATGTGACGTGAAAACTACGTTCCTTCCCCATGGATCCATTAAGTAGTGAATGTGATGGGTTTATTTATAATAAAGACCGAATTTTGCAACGTTGGTATAACACTACTCGATGAAAACAAAATCACTACATCGATTTTTAATTTATTTTGCACCTATTTATACGATGTTACTTCTACTCGTTGAATATGTTTGCCATGTTCATTCGAGCTCAATATTGGGTGTCATATGAATTTTATTTTAACTTTTTCGTTTGTATCATTTTTGTTAATTTAGACGATGTATTTCTCACGGTCCTTGAACGATGGTTTATCCATTCACTACGATTCACGTGTTTGCAGTGTTTACAGCATTAGGTGGCTAAACTCCTAGCAGATATATTTAACTAATTTATAATCCGTTTGATTTATTATTGTTTTAAAACAAGCAATGATCTTTTGGAATTTTAAAATTAATATGCTATTTTAAATATATTTTTTGGGAAAATGGGTGATATGTTTTCTTAAAATATATTTAGCACTAGTATAATAATAATAATAATAAGAAAATGTGCCTTTGTACGAAATGTATTTTAATATAGTTCAGAAAAAATTGGAGTTCAAAAACATGAAAATTAACATAAACTCAAATCTAAATAAATTGATTTATAGCCCAGGAACTTAACTGATCAGCTATCCCATTGTATTTATTTATCATATATTCTCCTAAATGGCTTATAAATTGACACATTAATCTTCAATATGAAAAAAATTGTGATTAACCGATAAAGAAGTAATTTGCAACTCCCTCTTGTTGGGTTTGTCTCACATCGGTCGTAGAGGTTGTTGGTGACTTGTATATAGGCTAATGGGAAAGCCTTATTCCTTGAGCTAGCTTTTGGATTAAGAGAGCCCGTGACACCTATTGCGAGTTTCCTTTGGTTGTTTGAAGTCCTTTGGGGCCCGAAGGGTCCAACAGTGGTTTCGGAGCTTGGGTACGGGCCTAAAGGGCCTAACACCTCTTACATTAGATTATTATTTAGCCCAAAATCATCTCCTTATAATATAGCAAATTATTTACATATATTCTGGAAATTTTCCTAACCATTTACTACTAGCTCTAAAATATAAACACAATCAATTTGAGTGGTAGCAATTTCAAAATGATAATTATTAATATTTTAACTATTTAAGAAAAGCGTTACAATCCAATTCTTGGATTTGTAGCGTTTGTACGCATGTTATAGATGACACATTGCATAGTTTTATGCCACCGCAGGCTTCCTCAATTGAAGGGGTAAACGAGCAAAAAGACTGTCGGCTAGGAAACAAGCCAAAACTCTTTTTTTTCTTCTGAAATTCATGAAATGATGAAGTCCTTGTTTCACGTTATCTTTTTTTGTTATTTTTGAAAGAAAATACTCTGTACATTATTCAACTTTTTATCATTTTTACTAATTTATATTTGATTGGCCTGAAAAAATTGCCTAGTAAGAAAGATAGAAATGACTAATTTAATAAATCATATAACATTATTATTTTTCCGTTATTATTCCTTATAATCAACCATTAATTTTCCCTTCCATACCTATGTTTAATTGTGCCATATGCCACCTAGATCAATTATTTAAGATGTGAAAGATGGGAATAGAAGAATATACACTTTACAAAACTACTGATTAATTTTAAAATAACTTTCTTAGTAGATAATATTTATAATGTAAAAAATAAGATGAACTACATTTCCGTATAGTTTGTACAAGCTACACATCAACTTTAAATATTTTAGTGGGTCTCACTAAATGATGTTTATATGTATTAAAAATAAAGTGGATAAGTAAGAGGTCAATAATTTTTTTTGTTGCATTGTTATGATATGTTTTTAGATTTTTTTTAAGAAATGTATTAATTAATAGATATTTTTTAAATTATTTTTTATTTTAATTATTTTAGTAATTAAGATGAAAGAATTAGAAGTATTAAATTAGTTGAAAATTTATAATTACTTTTATTATTTATTTATGTGAATTTCGAGTAGTAAAGCCTACTAAATTGTTCTAAATAAAAATTATAGTTTATATAAATTATACTCATGCATGTAATAGTGTTTAATAAAGATCGGTTTTGTTGATAATAAAAAACATAGGAATTTATTTACCGGTTAAGGACAGTGTTTGCTTGTAGCAGGTTTTAAAGGTTCGGTTCCGAGCGGTATAATTTCTCGATCTATTTATTTAGCTCCAAAATATTCTCTTTTAATTTATTATAGTAGGGTCCAAGTACGATTGGACATGTTTGGTAAAAGAAAAAACAAAAACAATAAATTTTATGTCTATCGGTCAATGTCTGCCTGGCCAAACCACCCCCAAATGATAACCCACACCACAGAGTCGGTTGACTCAATATGACCCACACTACAGTGATTGACCTTGTCCATCGGACATTTCATAATTTAAATGGGAGAGATTTTTTTATTGAAATGAAATATCATAGTATAAATCCCTACAAAATTATCATTTTTTCAAATGAAATATCATGATTGACCTTGCCTACTGATTAATTTTTTGTTCTGGAATCAAGTTGACTTGAGGAAATATAATTTCCAAGTTTTTTTTAAAGGACGAGTTAGGTTTGAATTGGAGCTTTTATCAAATTGGAACAAGGAGGTAAGTAAACCAATACCAATTGTATGCATATAAAATCATAGTATGAACTTTTATTTGTCACTTTAAAGTTTAGGTTAGCATATCTTTAGCTTCTAAGATATCTAGACCACAAATGTTAAAGAAGTTGAGGAGTGCAACAGGCGTGGGTGGCAGTGGACTAGCCAGGCGGGGCGGCAAGGGTTGTGAGGCAGTCGCTGTGCCTGTCGTAAGTTGAGGGGAGCAGAAGCGTGGCGGTGCCCTTGTGGTGGTGGACTAAAGACGATTGTGGGTGTGGGGCAGCAATGGGGTGGGGTTTATTGTGGAGTGGGAGGCCAGACAACGATGGGGTAGCAGGCCTATAGGGGAGGGCAGTGGTGGCGAGACAGAATTGGTTCTTGTAATTAAAAGTTAACTCAATTATTGTGCTTACTAAAGTTGAGCAAACAGAAGCGGATGGTGCCCTTGTGGTGGTGAGTGTGGGAACTAAAGACGATTGTAAGTATAGGGTAGCGACATGGGGGGGGGCAAGATAGAATTTGGGGGAAAAAATTAATCAGTGATTTTTTAATTAAAAATTGACTCGACTCCGATCAAGTAAAAAATAATAATTAATTTTAAATAATTTTAAAAAATACGAAAAAATAATATAAAATATAATATACTTTATAATATTAAAATAATATATTTTATAACTAATAACTCACTGATTTTTACCGATTCAATTAAATTAATTCTTGTCCAATTTTTAATAAATTGGTCTGATTCAATAACTCATTTTCAACCGATAACTCATTTTCAATCCGATTTAATATCTGATTCCAATTTTTACTACTATGGTTTTTGCACTAAATAGATGTGAACTTTTAAGACAAGTGACTATATCACCTAAATTTTACGTGAAATCAAGGTCAAAGAGTATATATTCAAATTATATCAAAAGAAAAACTCGTCATTTAAGAATAATTCATGTTACAATGAAACCGACTTTGCCAGCTTGGAAGGAGACGAATTAAATCTTGAAATAGTTGAAAAGACACCTCTGTCGCTTAATCGGTGATTTCCTCCTCTGCCAAGAAAGAAAACCGATCGGAAGAAAATAAAAAATAGAACTAGGGGAGCTTTATTCATGTCACGGGGCTTAAAGACAGCTGTGGTAGAATAGATTACTCAAAATCACTTTATTTAATTACAATTATTTATTCATTTTAAATAGGATTCATGTTAAAAGGGTTTTGGTTAGGTAGAATAAAACCAAAGGGGATTTGGCAGATTAAAGAAGCTTAATTTTAGACTAACAAAAACACGTTTAATGAAAGATTGGTTCCTTTTGTTTTCCACTTGATTAGGATAAGATGCCAAAGAAACAAGGTACACTTTCTAGGCCGTAGCTAGTAGGCTTACATGTGAAGACCCGTGTCTCCCCTATTTCACAACTCGTGATTTACATTTAAATCAAGGATAACTGATTTTTTTACAATTAAATGATATTTTTGGGGATAAAAATAACAAATATTCTTGCGCATTTAGATAAAGAGGGCATTACTGATACAATACACAATATCCACGGTATTTTCAAGGGTTTATATAGAATTAAATTAAATTGGTTTCATACTTCAAAATATATATATATTAAGTTGTATTTTTATTTTATGTTTTTTTATGTATATAAAAAATGTAAAATATATTTGAATGCATATCATGCTTTGCACAAAGGTCTTGATTAGTTTTATTTATTTTAAGAGAATGGAGTGTGTGTGTGTGATTGCGTGAGTATCTTTGTTGGAATTTTGCCTTAATTAATAAAAGTGGTAGAATGATTAGAAAAATACATTTCATTTAAAAAAAACATTTTCAATCTACTAGAACTTTGTAACTATATTTATTCCTAAAAAAAAGACCAAATCCTAAGGGCCTATTTGGTTGTTAGTTTGAATATTTTGTGACTTAAAACTAGAGGTGTAAACAAACTGAGCTAAGCCGAGCACTACTTTATTCACGTTCAGCTCATTTTTAAATGAGTTCGCTCAAACTTAGTTCATTATCAGGTTATATATTACGAGTCGAGTTTGAATTAAATATTTACTTGTTCAAACTTGGTTTATATTTGATTGTGACATGTGTCAAGAAAAGTCAAGCCAAGTGAATAGTTTGGCCTGATTATACCATGATAAAGTTATAAGTATCAAGTACTTAATATTTAGTAGTAAGTAATAAATATTTCTAAGTATCCATTAATAAGTGGTTTATAAATGTTATATGTTTCAGTTATTACTAACTAGTTAAATAAGTAATTAGTTATTATGATTATGACACACATATATGAATAATTTAGTCTCAATAAATATAATTAGTTATATTTGATATATTTTACTATAAGGAAATAATAATTTATAGTAAGCATTAGGTATTACTATTATTAAATAAGATATTAAGTACTAGTAATATTTTTTTTGTAAATATTGATGATGGTATAAGAGTTATTTACTCATATTAAAAACTTGATATAAAAAATAACATATGAGTCGAGTTTAGTTGAATATTTTATTGAGTTCAAATATATTGAACTTGAGTTTCGAGCTAAGACAAACCAAATATTCTTTAGTTGAAACTATACTCATAATTCAATGAGCTATTTCTTTTAAGCCAAATATTTTTTCGAACATAAAATTTATAAGCACGTGTTCAAATAAAACTGAGTAGAATATGAAATGATCGCATGGTGGCATGGCTTGTTTACATCCCTAACTAAAACAAGCCATTTAAATAGTTGGGTCTTCCACTAATAAACGAAGTCTCCTTCAAACTTGCATCACTTTCCTGTCACGTAGCCTTGGCTTCCAACATTTGGCAATTGCAAGTGAATCCAATTCTTGTGCAGACAAAGAGGAAGCAATTGAATCAAATACCAAATGCTAGTTATACCTTTGCCATTTTTGTGACACATACATTGATCCCCCTCCCCTCCACCCCCTTCTTCGGGCTCCACTACTTCCCAACATATTCTTTTATGATATATATATTTTTCTCCAAAGCTATTCCAATATGAACTTTGTTTAAAAAAAGCCATTCCAAATATGATGTTTTTCCCCCTAAAGCTCAAAATATGATGTTTGATTGCTTACTTTCAATGCACCTTCCATGAAAACATACATGGTGGGTCCATCTACTATATTCAAATTGAACACGCAGCCTTTCACAATTTGATGCGTCTATTTTATCACATCTCTGTACTTAGTTTAATTAATATAATATCCATAATAAAATTAACATATGGCCTGTGTGAAGAAAAAATTCACTGTCTATATTTCAAATACTTGTTTCTTAATTAAAATTATAACAAATATTTGGTAAAATTTATAATATATTATTATTTAAAATATATTATGATGAAATATATTTTTATATAGATAGTTGTAGTTCATATCATGTGAAAGGATCTTTAATAAAATATGATTGAATGCAGAAGAATACTTAATAAATGAGAATTAATCGAAAATCTATAAAAAATATGATAAAGATAAAGATTTAAAACATAATATTTGCCACGGTCAATCTTGTGGCAAATTAGCCACTGCTTGTCACTATTTAATCGTGACAAAATATAACCATGACAAGCGGTGACTGTTATTGAAATATATATTTTAAAAAAACATGATAATACCGTGGCAAATCTGTGGCTAATTAACTATAGCTTTGCCAATGCAAAACTGTGGTTAAATATAACGGCGACATAGTTACAAACGAGTGCTGGTTATAACACCCAAAATCCGGTTCACGCTCGTGGAACCAAACCAGCATGTTACAGGCCCCGGTTAGGTCGGCTAACCCGAACCCAACTCGTGCGGATCTAATCTCGGCGTCTTAAGATGAAGATACGACTCGTCATACATGGATGAATGCACGGAATCCTAACATGATACTACATGGATGACATGCAAACTAAATTACACACCAATACAATTACGATCAAATCAGTAAAAATTCTAAAATAACACGGACAAAATCTCCCCTAAAAGTGCAATTAGGGGCCACCCTGTCAAATAATATATATAAATATATATGCATGTATCAACAATTTCATTCACACAGAATCTAATCTACTATACACTCATTCTGAAGCTTGGGTCTCAACCCACAACGCTTCCACTGTGCAATCTATTCACATTTCCTTTTCCTGTCATCATGTCTTAGTATTTCATCTCATCATGTCCTCAAATTTTAGCATTTAATCACATCACATCAATATAATAACATCATAACAAAATATAACCACTCAATCGACTGACATGTGTGCAAGCGACGACAGTGCTCCTCCGTCCAAACTGGCTCCTCCAACTCGTGATTATTACCTACATATAGTATAAAAACACGTCAGTAACAAGTGTTACTGGTCCAGAAAATAAAATAACTATAACAAGCTGGCTATGAGAGCAAACTCTCATATGAAAGAAAACATCATATACTCCTCGTGAACACTTTGACGGGCACCTACTGAGGAGCCACTGGGCTGCAGACCC
>JAURVB010011494.1:0-29526 GCA_033002965.1 Piper betle | reverse complement strand
AAGGCATGTTGCACTATCAACAGAAGGTTTTCCTCCAAGATTTGTATCCAGCATTCCATTTATCTTACTGTTATCAGAATAAAGTCGAACATCTACATGTGCTTCTGAGGCTAGGCCCTCAGTCATGCCAAGTGAAATTGGTAGGAGTGCTTTGACAGATTCTACATTATGATCACCATCGCCATTTGCAGGATACTTTTGGATTGGTGATGATGCATCTGTTTTCTGCCTCAAAATGAAATGAAAATAGAGAACGAAAAATAAGCCAGTATACCTACATATCAGAAACTATCAAAAAGAAAGACAGACCAGGGAAAAAAATGCAGATAGCACATGGTTTCAATTAAAAGGTTAGCATTCTGTAATTGTACTAGAAGATGTCATGCATCACCAGTCAGTTACAAACTCAAAAACCAGAAGAAGTGTCTTCGTAACAAGATCTGAAAGTGGTTATCCATGTGTGTGCAAACTTTGAGTACCATCAAGATTTCATCTTATGCCCTAATCTAAGGAGATTCAGTACGTTCATCGGGCATTCACAAATATCAAGTCAACTTTACAAAATTTCTGCCTGCACTCTAGCCTACCACAAAACATTTCCATCTAAAAGGTCACTTTCACTAGCCAGTAGCTGGCAAAGTGACCTTCGGTGGTCCATTGTCCCACACAGATCAGCGCCTCACTAGAATAGGAGACTCGGGGGTGAAGAATGCAACATATAAACAAAAAATAGAAAATTTCAAAAATTCCACTACTTTTCACTTTTCATGTGAACATTCACAAGCATTTGGACGTTGAGGTACATTGCTTATCTCCACATAAAGTCGATAATACACGCGTCAACAGTTAATAAAGGGATCTGTGTCGTAATATCCTTTACAATTCAAACATGACAATGGTGATGCAATTAATGGGACTTACATAATGTTCCAATTCCCTGGTCCTCATTTGAAGCTCCGTCCGCAGTTTCTTGTTTTCCTCTAACTGAAAATCGAGCACGAGTGCAAAGTACCATTACACTTAGAGTTCAAATCCCAGTAATACATCCAACTCGGATCACAAGTCACAAACAAAAGGCACCAAAGTACCAGCAGGTACTTGTTAAATCAAATTATCAAATGCCAAAACGTTTTGTTTATCCCCACAATCTAATGCTCCAAGTCAAATAGGTAGCTAAAAGCGAGATGATTCTTTATAATTGCAACTTATTCAATCAGATGAGGTCAAAAGCACCAATCATTTAATGAAATAGCAATATATCACTCAAAGGATGCAGATCTACCCATTTCTGATACATCAGGAGAGTAAACAACTAAACATCACAACAACAGAAAAAGTATAACAAAGCATTTTGTGAAATTTGTAGTCGCCCATTTCTACACAGAAAACCTAAACTCCAAGCTGAGATTTGCACCAACTGTAGATTTAGTAGATAGAAAACAGTACAGAAAGGCCAAAAACGAAACCGGACCTGCTGCTTAATGATGCTCTCGGCGGCCTCGACGGCATTCATCACCTGGAACAAGCTCTCCTTGGACGAAGCATCGCCCACCCCCAACCCGGCCAAATGCTCCGCCAAATTCCCGACTGCCTGCTGCTCCACCGGAGAGCTCCACTGCGATCGGCCGTCTCCGCCGCCGTAGGAGACCTCATTCCTGGCGCCGCCCCCGTCGTACGCCCCCATGGAAGCTAACAAGCAACAACCACTCAATCAACACCACCAACAAAGCTTCTCCAAACCATTCAACACCCCAACTCCATTGACGGGGAAGCCGCAGGTCACGCGACCATGACCCGCGAGCTCGGGAAGCTCCGAGGAAGGCGGCTCTATCGATCTAAAACGCGGCAAATCTCGACCCCTCGACGACGGCAACCACCGTCGGAGCCTCGAAGCAGCGCCATCGAGGCTTCCCCTCCGCCTGCGGTGGCGGTCACGACGGCGACGGAGGTGGCGGCGGAGGTGGCGGCGGCGGCGGCGGCGGCGGTCCCAGTTTCGGGGGAGATCCCGCCTTTTGGGGTATATTGCGTTTTCCTCCTCCCGAGTTTATCGGATGTTTTGTAAACTTGTACGGGGAGTTTGAATTCCCGAGGGGCTCTATTTTCACGCAATTGCGTTGGACTCCCTTATTTTCTCGAAATCCACAACGGCCCGCCGTAGCCCATAGCCGAGTTCTCGTGGCAGCAAAAATTAGCAAAATTAGTTACATGCAATTTGAAATTTGGAGGTTAGGTATGTCCCAGCATCATTTTTATAAGCAAGGTTTGATTAATATTTTTATGAGTCGACTCGAGTTTTGTTAAACTCGAATTTTGAGTTTAAATCAAATTAATAAGTATCCGAGTGAATTCGAGTTCTAATCAAACTAACTTTATTTGTATTTATTGATGTTATTTTTTGTATGATTAATATTAAAATTTAATTTATAATTAAAATATCTTAAATTTAATTAATTATGTATAAAAGATAATTTAATATTGTGTAAAATTATTTAAATTTGATTTTATACTGATATTTTATAATTTTGTTATATTTATATAAATAAAATTAAGATAAATATGGTCAGAATCTTATATATTATATAAAGTATCAACTTTCAAGCATGGTTGCATGAATCGGAATCGGAATCGGAATCGGTTTTCCGGTGAATCGGAATCGGAATCGGAATCGGTCAGAATCGGCCAAGAATCGGTTCAGTTGAATCGGTCTAAATTAATTTAATCAATCATATATAATAATTTGACAATTCATATTATAAATATATTAAAATTAGGTATTGATGTTATTTGATATTATTCTGTGTATTATAGTTTATGATATTTTTAAATATTTTTTAAGATTTTTTTAAATTATTTAGAATTAATTATTATTTTTGACTCGAGTTAGACTCGAGTCAACTTTTAATTACGAGAATGCCACCCTCCGCTCTTTACCCCTCCACCGCCGGCGGCCCGGTCGGCGGCGGCCGGTTGGCCGGCGGCGGCCTCGGCGGCGGAAGCGCGGCGGAATCGCGAAGGATCGCGACAGAATCACGGCGGATCGCGGCGGAATCACGGACGGCGGAAGGGCGGAGCGGAATCGGGTACAGCGTCGGACGGCGGAAGCGCGGCGGAGGGCGGAGCCGAGGTCGGAATCGGGCGGCGGTGGCGTGGTCGGACGGAGCCAGCGGTCGGACGGCGGAAGCGCGGCGGAGGGCGGCGGAGCGAACGCGACGGCGGAGCGGGGGAGACCGAGTAGGTTTTTAAATCCAAATTACCATTTTACCCATGCTTAAATAATTTAATAAAAATCATACCTAGGGTATTTTGGTAATTTCATAAACTGATTCCGATTTAAATCGGCCGATTCCGATTCCGATTTAAATCGGTCGGAATCGGCCGAACTCGGCCGATTCCGGGCCGATTCGGGGCCGACCGAGTCGGCCCCGAAATCGGATCGGCGCGGCGCCGATCCGATTTAAATCGGTCGATTCCGCACGGAATCGGCCGATTCGTGCAACAGTGCTTTCAAGTCATCTCGAATTGTGCCGGTATAGACCTAGACCCGTCTCAATTAATATTAAGTTAAGCTTTGAATAAAATTTTTTTGAGTCGAGTATCAAATCAAATCGAATTTAATTAAATTTTAAACAACCTTGCATATACATATTGGAAATTTAAAAAATAGTGCCGTTTTTAGAGGGAAATATTGTTCCGTATTAGTTGAGAATATTTTATTACATAAAGGTGATGCATGTATTATACACAAAAAAAATCTTGTTTTTTTAAAATAACTTTTCCAACTAAGTAATTATTATAAATGTTATTGATTAATCGACTTGTTAGCTAAAATCACCTACTTTTTATTAACGATCATTTGATAACCACTGCCCATTTACTCTATCAATGGAGACAAATGACTTTTTTTCTTTTTAACTAATTTTGACCCTCTAAAGTTTTGACACAATATTCATATGGGTTAATAATTTTTCGATCCAATGATTTAATTGGTAGTTAGCGATCATTTATATTTTATACGAACGATAATATATGTTACATAATCTAAGATAAATAATTTACATTTCATTTTATACTTAATTCACATTTAATCTTGAGTGATAGATACTTAATGTGTATGTCATGCATGACCTAATTTATTTTTCTTTTGTAGAAACCTTATTTCCATCACCGTGGCCTAATTCAGGTTATTAATAAAACACAATGATGGGTTCATTAGTATAGATATTATTGACCTTATTTTAAAAATAAAATTATATAACTAAAAGGATTCGTAATTTTTAATTTATATAAAATAAAAAAAAATAAACGAATAATCGGGTCGAATAATGGTGGTGTGAGTACGCATTGAGGCTTTCACAAGTTTAGTTGATAACCTTACGTGGTGAGCGGGCGCATCCACGTGTCATATGTTGCCTCCCTTTAATCGATGATTTGGGAGCACTTGGCGTGATTCTTAAAATATCAATCATTAGGGTTAATTGTTTCGTTGAATATATTATCTATGATTTTTTAGGCCTAAATTGGATTATCTGTCATCAAATTCGAGTTTAAGTTATTCGAGTCAGAACTCCTGATTTAAAATTATATTTATGTAATTTATAATTTATTAAGTACGTCAGTATAATAATTTTAGATCTACATTGACTTAATTATTTTCAAAGTTGACTAAAATTTTGTGTATTTGATTTGAAATCGAACAGAATTAATATTTATTTATGTTTTTTTAGTGTTTACATTGCCTACAAACGTTATTAGGCTTGTAGATAAAAGAGGTAAGTGAAACAAGTAATTATAAAGCCCATGCGCAAAAAGTAGTGCTGCCTAGGCTCTACCCACAATCATAAACTTCGAAGGGTTGTGTGCTTATGTTTACTCTTATCTGTAAATTCAATCAATAGTTGATTCATTTATACTTGATTAAGAAGAGTTTTGAATCAGATTTAGGATTGGACTTTACGAATGTATAAAATATCAAAAAATATATAAATTAGATTATATATGAGTTTGAGGTGATTTAATACAAATAGATGATATTTTATTAAATTATATTTTAAAATATTCAAAAAACAATTTTTTTATTTTTATTCTTATTCCAATATTAAATTTTATTTTATTTAATTTGGTCGCATATATATTAGATACAAGTTTGGCGGATTGAAGACACATATGGTAAATGAAATGAACATTAACTTTGGATTCAGATTCAATTCTGGTTTGGATTTTCATATTAGATCGAATATAGATATAGTTGTATCCAATATATACCTAGTAAATACAAATAATTTTTAATTATAATTTGATTTAAACTCAAATAAGCTCGAGCACAAAAACAAACAATACAAAACTCGGCTTGAAGTCGCCACAAGGTGAAATATATCTTTTTATTATCGAATATCAATACAAGTTGACATATTTTGATGTGAAATGTTAATTCAAATTTAACTTCATAAACTCGTAAATAAATTTAAAATTAAAAAAATTAAATATCAAAATATTTCAAATTCGAACTCGTACTCGCCTCAAACACGGTCTAAACTCAATTCTTGACCCGAACTTGAAGAAAAGCCCGAGTTGGCCGAGTTGAAACTCCGAATCAACACATAAATACAAGAAGATGTTATCCATGGTGGAGCAGGCCAGTTTCCCATCCCTTCTTCAACTCCTCCATCCTCCCCTCCACCTCGAGCTCGTCTCCATTCAAGGCCGCAGATCATCCCCTCCACCGGCCATGGAACGTCAGACGTGATTTCTTCGACAAAAGTTT
Organism: Piper betle; assembly: GCA_033002965.1. NCBI lineage: Eukaryota > Viridiplantae > Streptophyta > Magnoliopsida > Piperales > Piperaceae > Piper > Piper betle. The sequence continues at coordinate 23,765 of JAURVB010011494.1, read as the reverse complement.
CTACCTTGTGCGAGGAAAAATGGTTGTGGCAGGCCAGTTCAATCTCCATGCTTCGCCGGCAGCGATGCTGCGGCGGCACTGCTCGGTTCTGGGTTCGTCGGAGAAGCTATCGTTCGCTCTGCGGCTGCCTGGTTCGCTGCACCGTGGTCGCTCCTCGAAAAGTCGAAGAATTTGCCGGGTTGTTTGCTGCGCCGGCGGCAGCTACTCTTCGGAGTGGAATTGGACCCGGTGGAGCCAATGCTTCTCTGAAATTGATGAAACGGAGAGCCGATTGTCTGTTCTAAAGGTCTACAATCATTATTCCCGTAAAAGTGTTGTCTCTGTGCTTTGCTCCTCTGGTAGTAGTTGAGACTTGTTAACTAAATTAGTGAATATCGATGCTTTTTTTTGAGCTCTATCTAGCATTGAAATTTACCATGGTAGTGGCAATTTCAAGTTTTTAGTGATTTTATGCAGTCTCTAGGTGAAAGTGATGTCTTTATGTTTTACCTTGTTGACTGTTTTAGTTGAATTGCTTATGCATTATTTCTTGAATTTTCCTAGCATTGAAATTTAATATGGAGTTGGAAAATTCAAATTATTTAGTGATTTATTTTGTTTTCAAGGTTATTTTTTCACTTTTGGTCTTGTAAAAGTGTTTGCCTTTATGTTTAAGCCTTGTGAAGGTACATGGGAAATGCCGTCTGTTTTTGTCAATGCCAATGCATTCTTTATGGACCTTATCTAGCATTCAAATTTAGTTTGGTGTTGGTAATTCCAAAATTTTAGTGATCTAGCCATTCTAGAAGTTACTCTTTCACTATTATTCTTCTAAGGGTGTTTTCTTGTGTTTTACCTTGTGATGTTATTCGGGACTTGTTAATTGTTTTGGTGAATATAGATGCATTTGTTTCTTGAATTTATTATGCATTCGAAGCTACTGTGGTAATGTCAATTTCAAATCCTTTAGTGATTTATCCAGTCCCAGTTGATAGAAGCTATTCAGGAAGAAGAATTTGAGGAGGCTGCTAAACTAAAGCAGGCCATTGAGGAAGCAGCCTCTGAGGACACAGTTGCTGAAGTTTTGTCCCAACTAAAGGTCCTCACTCTTGATTCATTCAGTCCATGTTAAATGATCAATGGCTATTCATCTAATACTTTTCATTGAATGACAGAGTGCAGTGAAGGAAGAGCGTTATCAAGATGCATCGAGACTTCACAGAATTGCTGGAACTGGGCTGGTATTTATTAATTGTTTTGAAGCTGTTTGTATTGATATGGTCCTCAGAACCATGTAATTTTAAATGCATGAAGACATCGCATGTTTCCAGTTTATGGGGTTATTTTGCTACTATTATTATTGTTTCATCCTTTACATATTCTAATATGCAAAAAAGGCACAAATCTCTTTTAGGGTTCTAAAATTTGTTAGGACAACTCATTGTTTTGCAGTTAGGTTGGTGGGTTGGCATGTCAAAGGATTCTGGTAATCCTTTTGGCAGGATAGTTCGCATAACTCCAGGTGTTGGCAGATATATTGGTAGGAGTTATAGTCCGAGGTAACTATTTAATGCTGTTTCTTCTGGATTTCCATTGAGTGTTTGTATGAATGACTGCTCTTAATATTTTATAGTTCACTTATGCATTTTCCTTTGTCCCAGACAATTGATGGCAGGATCCCTGGTAGTCCATTGTTTGAGATATTTCTTGTCAAGGGCTTGGATGAAGGATATATCATGCAAGTAAGATAAGAAATAACTTGTTTCATTAATGGTATGTTAACGTGGAAAAGTTTTAATGTCTAATTAAGTTCCCTTCTGAAATTATTTCATTTACAGTTCTATATTCAAATGACGCCTTCTTAGAAGATTCACTAACCGTGTTATTTTTGTAGACTAGGTTTAGAACATGTCTGACATCTTGTTTAAAAAAATCTCCTTTTTCACCCCATAACTATCGTTTTTGTGTAAAGCTTGTTTCAGCTGCCTCTGCATTTGTCATTTGATTATTTGTTTCTTGTTGGATTACAATTTCACTATTGTCTCAGGTAGTGTATATGAAACCGTCAAAGGCAAAGGCTAAACTTCCCAATTTAACACAATCAAATAAAGCTGATCATCTGCAAGCTTCTGATGGTGAGACTGAAGATGGAATCAATGGTGGCGATGCGACCGAAATTGATAGCAGTACTGTAAATAATAATGTGAAGGCCAATGAGGCTTCAGAAGAGGAAATTAATAGTGTCATAAGTTTTCTTACAGAAAGGATTCCAGGTTTGAAAGTCAAAGTTACAAACATAGAAATTATGGAGGAAACAAAGGAAGATGGCAATTCTTTCGAGGAATCTATACTAGTGGAAGAAGATAACGAGACTATCTCTTCTGAGAGTTCTAATGATGATCAAAATTCTGATGTTGATACTCAAAATTCTGATGATGAGGCCATTAAGTTCGACGAGGAAGCACTTAGGCTAGAAGCAGATGAAGATGCCACTGAGGGAGGGGACAAACCCATCAAATTATTTATTGGTGGTGTCCTGAATAATAAAGAGGACTTCATGCCCAAAACTTATATTCGCGTGCCTGCAGAAGTTAAAAACATGGAAAGAGACTCCTTTATACTTCATGTACCTGGTCAAGATAAAGACCCAGAGATGACAGGAAATAAAGCATCAAACCTGAAAATTGCAGCAATTGCAGCTCAAGGACTTTCTGAACTCGTGCCTGCTGATGTGGCTAGAGCCTTGTTGAGCACACAAAAAATTCCTAAAAAGGTACTTCTAAGATAAGTGCTTGACTTTGCTGGTGATGTTATAGTAACTTAGAGTCTAAAATTTATTTGTTACTCTGGTAATAACTATGGCTATTAGTAAAAAAATTGTAATCAATCTCTTTGAAAGTCACAATTTAGTATGCTCTTTTTCTGAATTTCCTACATGCTAATAATTTTTTTTTATTAATTACTTTACCTTAGATTTCTAAAGACATTCGTGAGATTGTAAAACTGGCACTAAGTCAGGCAGAGATGCGAAACAGGTTATGTACTGATACAGATTTCAGTCGGATCACCTTCACACGGGACAGTGTTGACCCATTTGATGGTAAAATCCGTGTATTTACCTCTATGAGTTATGCAGAAGAGTTGACGTGCTGTTACTTATATCATGAGCTTGTTGCTGAATAGGTTTATATGTTGGCACATTTGGCCCATACGGTACGGAGTTAATACAATTAAGGCGAAAATTTGGTCATTGGTTCAAGGCAGATAATTTGGATGAAGATTCAGATATGGAATTTTTTGAGTATGTTGAAGCTGTAAGGCTAACTGGGGATCTTAATGTTCCTGATGGCAAGGTTTGCAGGCATCTCAGGATTTGTGATTATTTATCAATCTTATCTCCGGCCTGCTGATAACTAGTTATTAATGATTTCAGGTCACATTTCGAGCAAAGGTTGGGAAAGGAAGCCGCTTGGAAAGCAGGGGAAAATATCCCGAGGAGTTGGGAGTGGTAAAGTGTTCTCTAATTATGTTCTGTGGCATTTCCTTGCATTTTTTTCCCCTGTATATGAAGTCAGGAGTGAAGTTTAGGCTTGGTGCGATTTTACACTAGTTTGTGGTCTGAGGTATCTGACACTGGCTAGGACAACATTTGCATAATTGATTGCATCTTGAGTCTAAATATGTAATGCAACACCTCATTTTCAACGACAGTAAGTCGTAGAAATAGCAGTGGTAGGCTGTTTTCTCCTTTCCTTTGTATGGGACTAAAGTAGAAGGCTCATAAGGAGTATAACTTGTTTAGCTGAGAAAGTATGTGGGTACGTCAGTGTCTACTAGTGACACGGCAGTGGAGATCATTTAATGTATGTGATGAGTTATTCATCGTGCCATGCATTTGGAGATTTAGCTACCAGCTTAGTTCTTGGTAATTCAATTTATACAGATTGCTAGCTACAAAGGACAAGGACGGATAGCCGAACCTGGATTCCGAAATCCACAGTGGGTTGATGGGGAATTACTACTGCTAAGTGGCAAGGTCCGTTGAGACTGATCAAAGCTCCAATCTTTTGTTAAACTTTTAGTGTATCAAGTGTGTTGAACTACTTTGGTCTTAGATTAACAGCATATATACCGTATGATCAATTATTCGTGTGTGATAAAACTGTTTCAGGGCCTAGGGCAGCATGCCAGAGGAGCTGAACTTGGATTCCTATATGTTGTTCCTGGACACAGCTTTCTTGTGTTGTTTGATCGACTCAAACTTCCAGAATGATTCGATTTTTTGCCGTGACGTTCAAATCCAATTTTGCAAGTTGCTGCGAATGCCATAATAGCACGTATGTTTACAACTGCTGGTTTTGTAAGAGAAATTTTTTAGCTCTCAGATGTAAATTATCGTTATTTTTCTTGATCTACCTCTGCTTGTTCTTTTTTAACACTTTGTTTCCTAAACTCAAGGCTTTGGATCAATTGAATGAATATTGTATAATATCGAAGGAATTTGCCTTCTGTTGTTGCCAATATTGCGTGACCTGCATTCAGAGCATCAGGACTTGATATTTGGAAGATGAATTACTTGTATTACTCATTTTGTACTTGATGCTTTGGAGCATAACTACTTCCAAAAATCTGGCCCAGAGAAAGAAAACAAGAGCTTGCAGATGATGGGTAATCTCCATTCAGGTTTGTGACAAAGGATTTAAATTATCGGCTCTTACTTTGGGAAGGCAATATTAAGTAGTTCATGCTTGAATACACCAACCATCTCTACTTCGTTGAAATATCACACTCATAGGAGGATAGTCACACTTACATCCACCAAAGTAGCCTCCTAATCTCAGAAGTGTTAATCTCCTGAAAAAGTTTTCTATAGTTGAGACAGCTTGTAGAATAGGGAATATACAAGATTCCATGCACAAGCACTAGCTGCATGCCAGCGCAGATGAGAATCAACAAGTCCATAAACCCAGTTCAGAGGATACCCAGAATAAACAAAGACTTATAAAAATCAGGAGCACACTGCCTCCAAGACTCAAAACAGTTGTTGCTTTTGGACATGACCCAAGTGGCATATAGTAACAAAGGATTTAATAGTGAGACAAATGGGGCTTAGTTCTAGCAGCATCTAAATGTCACGGGTGAAGCTCTACTTGGGGAAGATACGGGTGGAAGGAAAGAGAAAAATAATTGAGGGAAGAAAGCAAGGTCTGACTGGATATGATGTACTGCATATGGGCAATGCATAGAGGACAGCCCTTAGAAAAAAGTCCCACTGCCCTTTTCTCCTCAACACTTTATGAATATCGAATATCAAAACCCAAACTCAATGTAAGAATAGCGTACATTGGCACATCGATCAGACCGAGGCGCAGTCATATCACGCACATCCATTGCTTTGTTAGCTCCCCCTTCACCAGCTATGTATGTATGTGACATTCCACCTGCACTCCACAAGGCTGCTCCCACAACTCAACCTTCCCACTGACAACGATACACCTACATTTACCAAATTCACAGCTATATTGAGTTTTATATATATATATATATATATATATATATAATATTAAGTATTAATATATTTTTTCTTATATAATCTTGGTAATAAACAAGGAAGTTAATATTAACCCGTAATTAAAAATAAAAATAAAAATAAAAATAAATTATCACCCGTTACGGAGGGTCATAGTTCAAATCTTAATAATCTCAATTTATTTTTTACTAATAAGAATCAATCTATTTATTTTTTTAAAAATAAATTATATTATTATAATTTATCTTCTTACTTAATTTAAATTTATATTTAAAATAAATCAGAATTTATATCTAAGATATTAAATTAATATAATTTATCTTATTATTTGATAAAAAATCATATATAAAATTTAAACTTATTTGCAATATAAGTTGCGCAAGGTAACATCCCCCTAATATTAATTAAATGGGTTTTAACATCTTGTTTTTCTTAGTTCGGAGTTATGAACAAATGGTATTCAAAGATTAAAATTTGAAGAGAAAAAATATGGTTACTTTGTTTAATATATATAATACATGACATTATATACAACTAGAATATGTTTACATAGCATTGCACCAAGAATTAGGAAATGGGTCTGTCATGGTTGCAAGGTCATCATCATAAAAAAAACAAAGACTTATTATTATAATAAACTAAAAAACTGGTGATGGGTAAGCTAGCAATTTGTTGTGCATGACTTTTGTGGACCTAATTTGAATCAATACGACTAAGTGCATTGTAATTATAATGTATATTATAAGCCTAAGATTATATCCAATCGATAAATATTTATTAAAAACTAAAGATTATGTTTTCACTGCACGTAAAGCTGCTAACTATATATTAATTATATTATATTATATAAGTATATATATATAAATATATTTAATCGGATAATTCAGATTAATACGTAACTTATATAAGTTTTCTGACTTTTGCCGAGGAGAATTTTTCTATTTATATATATATATATATATATATATAAAGTATGGCACAAAGTTTTACAGGGCTTGGGGCAGGGGTAAAACAGTAAAAGGAGGGACCGTATACGGAGAAGGATACGGCCGTCCGACATGCCTAAGGACGGAGCATGTGTTCGATGGGCCCCAGTGGTTAGGTCCATGAAAGCGGCTGATTAGATACCACTCTTCCTCTATTTACCATTTCACCCTTTGCATCCTCATCTCCTCGAAGTAATTAAATAACCAAAATAGCCTTAATGAGGGAGGGTAGAAGAAATTTGTATTTCTTTTTTACCTTATTTTTTTTCGATTACGTCATCTTTGGTTGTCGTGACATCATACAAGAGAAATATGAAATATTATGATGAAGAATTTTCATGGGTTTTATTGTCTCAAAATTTAGTCAAAAGAGGTTTTATTTTCAGTGCAAGTTTATGCAAAAATTGTATAAAATAATAAATTTTTGGAAAAATAAAAAATTTGAAAACATTTTGGAACTCACACACATGGGAAAAAAAATGTTTTATTTTTATTTTATTTTTCTACTATTTAATATATATAAAAATCTTTAAAATTTTAAGATCATTTCATTCCATTGTATTTATATTTTTTATAAAATTATTTTCTTTATTTATACTATTTTCATATCAATCAAACATACCCCAAGTAAACATGTTTGTTAAGATTAGAGAATAACTAATTAGTACATATTTTTCATTTATATATTTTAGCCAACTTAGTCAAGTTGTACGTCCGTCAACATAGTTGATGACAAATTAGTACAGTCATCTACTTATCCAAAGGATATTTAAAGTACCATATTTTTTACAATAGAAAACCACCTTCTATATAATAGATCTTAAATGAAATTAAACATTATTACATTTTAGAGAGATATTTTCAATTAAAGATTGACAACCAAATAAAAATAATATACCATCATTTCTCTCTGACCACAACTACTGCTACCATTAGGCTATGAAGCTCGGCCTCATTCACTCCTAATATAAAATTTTAAAATTTGTAATTGGCCTTATTGACTTTTAATACAACAATTTTTAAAATCCAACAATTTATAATGTTAATGACTTTCTCATCTCATAAAGGTTATAAAAATTTTCAACTTCACATTTTGGAAGTATATAAAGTATTGTTCAAATAAAATGTATTAAGAGGATAAGATTTATTGTTAATAATAATTTTATAAATTTCTTAGAAAAATGTTATAACATATTTTAAAATATCATTAATAATTACTAACAATATTCGTCATATTTTGTTATGAAAGTGATTAATAATCACTTTATTTAAGCTTATATTCTTACGTCCATCCAATTCAAGTTTATATAATTCAACTCCTGAACTTACAACTAATTTGAGGTGTCTTTTATACTAATTATAAAGTGAAACTAATAGGTGTTTGGCTGTGTTTTAAAACTAAATTTTAATTTAAAAAAATAAAAATAAAAAGTGGTCACAGAGATGTTTAGTAGAGCATGTGTCAAATAAAAAACGGAAGAAGTATTAAGAAGAAAACTTAAGAGATAAAAACACAAGTCTAGTTTTTTATTTTTTGAAAAAATTACCACATTGAAAAAGGGGAGGGTGGCCGCCCTTCTTCCTCCTCCTTCATTCTTCCTCTTATTCCTTCTTTTTTCCCTTCTTCTTCGTCTCATTTTTTCTTCCTTCTTCTTCGTCTCCTTTTTCTTCCTTCCTTCCTCCTACTTCTGTCTTTATTCCTTTCATTTTTCTTCCTTTCTGCTTCTTTCTTCTTGCTTCTCTTCTTATTCTCATTCTTCTTCTTCTTCAATTTTTTTAAAATTATTTGCCAAACATAATTTTTAACTATTTTACGGAAAAAATATAAAAAATTATATCAAAATTTCTTAAAAATTAAAGAAAAAAATGCAACCAAACCCCCGGCAAGTGTTTCTCCCTTGCTTGGTTGGGCAGGTATTTCGGTTTAATGGGTTACGACGAAGGTACTACCAATCATTTTGAGGGTAATAATGACAACTCACACAAGAGAGAAAGATGGCAAAATGGGAGTAAGGAGAGGAAGAAGGTGGCAAAATGGGGAAGTGATAAAGACGTCGGCGTCGAGCGCATTCAGGGGTTGTCCCCTCCCACGGGGATTCTCCCATGTTCATGTCCACTCCCCGCCATTCTCATCCTCTCCTTCCTCTCCTCCTCGTGGTTGTTGTTATGAATCATTACACCTTTGCATTGAATTATTGCCAGTGCCCATTGGATCTCTCCTTCTCGACGGCGTTGTTTTTCCAGCTGACTTGCCGGCTCACATCCGCCACCAGCTGACCAACTTCCGGAGATGGGTAAAGAGCTAGATTTGGCCATGCCCACTTTGATAATTTGCTCCTCGGTTGGGCCATTTTGTTGATCATATGCTGAAAAAGGAAGAGGAATATTGGGGACTCTGAGTCTGTAGTTCAGCGTGTATATGCACCTTCTTGTTCATGGTGATCGTCTTGTTGCTGCGAAGTTATCTTCCTTCTGTGTTTATCTCGAGACCCAAGTCGGCGAAGTGGAGATTCGTTGTCAGTGGGCCGAGAGGGCTGGTTTGCAGAAGTTATCTTCGTACTTGTGCTATGTATGAGCATCAGAAGGCGGTCATGTGGTGCTGCAACAGATCTGTGTAAAGTTTGCAGAGGTGGTGACCAAGATTCTGTGCTTTCCATGGTGCTCGTGAAAGCTAGTTTTGCAGACATTTGCTCTGGAAAAAGGCGTTGCTTTGCCTTTTTGTTACTCTAGAGCCTCAAAAGCGACGGCGTGCGAGGTTGAACAGCCTTTAGTTCCGAGAATGTTGTTCACGGGTCTGCTTTTTTCTTATTAGGAAAAAGTTGACATAGGTGGATGTGATCTCTTTGCTCAACATGGTCCTTGATTATTCAGAAGTACGGTACTGGTCTTGAGCTGGGGTGATTGAAAGGAAATGTGGGTAGTATTGGAAGTTGATTTGGTTTTTAAAAGCTTCTTGCTAAATGTGGTAGCTGCAAAAGAAGATTTGTGGGTTCTCCTTGTGGTAGATGATACTGGTTTTTATACATTTTTTTTGAGAGAGACCGACCCTTGGAAGTAGGAAAATTCGACGCGTATGAAGTCATTACACTGTTTTAAGCAGATTTCTGACTATGGTCGGAGGGAGAGGAGGCTGTCACTGGGAGAGTATAGGCGGGCTGTCTCATGGTCCAAATACTTGATTTCTTCTGGTGGGGTGATCAAAGGTGGGGAGGAAGATGAATGGAGCGCTGACATGTCTCAGCTCTTAATAGGCAAGAAGTTTGCTTCTGGGAGGCATAGCCGGATCTACAGAGGTGTTTACAAACAGTGGGATGTTGCCATTAAGCTTGTAAGTCAGCCGGAGGAGGACAGACACTTAGCTGCTCAACTAGAGAATCAATTTATATCTGAGGTGGCTTTGCTGTTTCATCTCCGTCATCCTAATATAATCAGTGTATGCCCTCTCGCCTTTATCTTTGTGTTTTCTTCTATGTTTATGTACTTCAGGATGTTGTGTAGGAAGATTTGGCTGAGCTTGAGAGACTTGCCTTTGTGCTCAAAGGGTTAGCAGTCTTAGCTTCTGGGGCAGATTATTATTTTAGCTACTTGAAAGGAGAACATGAACATCTAGAGAATATGTTTTGGTTTTACATTCTTTTTTCATGTTGAGAATCTGCATTCTTTCCTTTATGAACTTAGTAAAGGATAACAAGAAGAGTTTGGATTTCCCTGAAAATCTTTGGAAGTACGACTCAAGTTTATGGTGAGGGTAGTATGATCCCAAGAAAGGATTGGTACATGACTGTTACTTGTTGCTGTGTACTTGCTCTGTCGGTGCTCTCTGTAATTTTTTCCATGACTTTTTACTTGAAAGGATCCAACTATAAACTGTTTGGTGAAGCAGTCTTGAATTCCAGCCCACTTAAATTTAAGTCACCTGTATCATTAATGAATCAATTTTTCTTCAGATACTAAATGCTGTACTGTTTTGCTGCACAAAGAATGCTGTTCGTATTGCTTCTAAAATTCTTTTATTAGGTGTGAATTGTTTGGGATATTCCAGTATCCTTTTTCCTTCTGATTTTGTGATTTCCTTGTACTATGCAGTTCTTTTGTTTTGCTTGTTTCTTTTTAAGTTATCTTCCATCATTCAGTTTATTGCAGCTTGCAAGAAGCCGCCTGTTTTCTGCATCATAACTGAGTATATGGCAGGAGGCTCATTGAGGCAGTTCTTGCACAAACAAGAGCCCTACTCTGTGCCTCCTAAGCTAATTTTGAAGCTGGCATCAGACATTGCACGAGGAATGCAATATCTTCATTCTCAGGGAATTCTTCATCGAGATCTCAAGTCGGAAAATTTGCTACTTGGGCAAGATATGTGTGTGAAGGTAGCAGATTTTGGAATTTCCTGCTTGGAGTCTCAATGTGGGAGTGGCAAAGGATTCACGGGCACTTATCGCTGGATGGCGCCTGAAATGATCAAAGAAAAACGCCACACAAGAAAGGTCGATGTTTACAGCTTTGGCATTGTACTGTGGGAGCTGCTAACAGCTTTAACACCATTCCATGATATGACACCAGAGCAGGCGGCCTTTGCAGTTTCGCAAAAGGTAAGAATTCTAAGAACATGCTCCAAAAGATGCTGATTAATTCAACTTCAAGTTTCTGATCAGCGAGACCAAATTTTTATTCTGAGAGACTGCTAACATGAATCATTGCTCATTGCCCATAATCCCTTAAGTTACTTACAATGTGCGAATTTCTGTAAAATTTCATCTTTTGAGGAACTTGTTTAGAAGGATGCTGATTAGTTCCACTCAAAGTATTTGATGAATGAGACCAAAATTTTTTATATATGAACCTGTAAACAATAAAGTTTATTGAGAATATAGTATGCTGATCGCTTCGCTTTTAGATAGGAGTTTTAGTTTTTTTCAAATGTAAAGAAAAAGTTCCACAGGCCAAGCCATGCTCTTCTGTCTTGCACACTTTGTAAACAGAGAGTATATAACTTTACAGTCAGGAGTTTTGTTAGAGTCTACTACAAATATCAGGATTATGTCAAAGACTTGCAACCAAACTCTTCAGAATGTCTTCCATTATGTTGATTAACTCTTGAATCATATATATGAAGAATGCATTGATATGGGTTTTGAGGTGATATGTGTTTGTACTTTCTACAATTTCTAGGGTTCAGTCACTTCTATTAATCTGCTAATATATATATACATTATTTTGTTGTTACGCGTGCAGCATACGATGTCAAATTTAACCATGTTCATGCTTTAATCTTTTGGCCCTTAAAATTTTGCTATTCTTGAGAAAATCTTGCTTGAACTATGTGTTTTTGTCGAAGTAAGTTGAATGTAATTTGAATATTGCAGAATGCAAGACCACCATTGCCCAGTTCTTCTCCACCCGCGTTAAACTTTCTCATCAGCAGATGCTGGAGCACTAATCCAAACAAAAGACCACAATTTGAGGAGATTGTCTCAATCCTTGATCAATACACAACATCACTTGAGGAGGATCCAACCTTTCTCTCATCATACAAACCTGTGCAACGACCGAGTCTATTCCGATGTTTTCCCAAGCGCCTTAATGGGCAAGTTCGTGCGCCTCTTAAGCTCGAATGCGGCACCTCAAATTCGGCAGGACAATGATCATATATTGCATTACTGTTTGTGTTCTTTATCAAAGCATTTTTCATTTTTGAAATTTCTTTTGAAGTGGAAAAGTCCACTTCAACACTTCAAATTGCTTTGATCATTGTTATTGCTTGAACATTGCTACTTTTACTGGTATGAAGCTGAAAAATGCTGCTATCTGGGCTTACATTTGAGTCTGGTGGAACAGGCTACTGCCTTGCGTCATCGTATTCTCGTAAACAAAAGCTACTTTGTTCACTCAGTGCCAAATATAAGTACCGAGTCATTTATTTATATATATTTTAGCAACGAATAATAATAAATTTATGAATAAACAAAAATGAGAGCGGAAAAAACCCATCACTTGTAAGCGCCGATAAACACCCTAAAAGGTAAAGCCATTGAATGTGTTGTGATTAACCCAATAACTAAATCCTCATTTCAACACGGGAGGATGAGAAGTACTAATTAAAATAGACACATCAAAATACCAACCAAAATGAACAAATTAATTTTACGTGGGAAACCTTGAATTTAAGGGAAAATCACGAGGCAAACGACATGATTAAATTCACTATATCATATAGAAAATATCCACTCATGGGAGAACAAACTCCTCAATACTAATTTATTGTAGTTTCTACAAAATCGGTATTAACCACAAATGAATGAAAGAATAGAAAAATATTACAGATTAAGAACTTGACGAAGTTACCATTGACGATTGCAAACGAATCTCAACAAAATATTTACCTTTCTTCAATCCACATAATTTTCATTTTCCCCCTCATGATTCTTTTTCTCTAAAACCAAAAACCAAAGAAGAAAAGTGTTTGACGTTGCTTTTATTCCTTTCATACGAAGCGAATTTACAAAATCTTGGTTTTTGCTCAAAACAGGGTTATAATTTTATATATTTACAGAGGAGGGACAACCCAATAAACCTCCCCTTCCCGACTCTATGAAATACCTCTAGCAGGTATGGGAAGCTCCATCCATGCATGTTTCATTCTTGCAGTAAACATGTTTCTCCTTTGATACAACTTTAGTCATCATTTCGAAACATTTTTTTGGTATGAATTTTTATTAGCTTAAAAAATTTCCTTTCCAACACATCTCTTATCCAGTGATATATCATATCAATGTATTTTCTCATTGGATAAAAACTTGAATTCTTACTCAGGTGAATTGTACTCTGGCTATTACAGTGTATAATGTATCTCTCCTGTTTAACATTAATTTCATTCAAAAATCTTTTCGTCCATAACATCTCATTGTAAACTTTTGTAGCAGTAATAAATTCAGCTTCAGTTGTAGATAATACAACATACTTTTGCAACCTAGACTATCAAGACACAACCCCATTAGGAAAATTAACAATAAACCCAGATGTTGACTTTTTTGTCTCCAAGTCACCTACCATGTCTGCATCAGTATAGCCAGCCAATAAAAGTTTATTACTTCTAAAACATATATATATTTTGGATATATCTCTCAAGTACCTCATTATCCATTTAACTGCTTGCCAATGCTCTTTCCTTCGATTTGCTAAATGTCTGCTAACCATTCCAACTGCATATACTATGTTTGGCCTTGTATAAACCATAGCATACATCAAATTACCAACCACAGGAGCATAAGTAACCTTTGTCATTTCCTTCATCTTTGTTTCACTTTAGTTACTTTTATTCAACTTAAAGTGACCCCCAAGTAGAACTCCAACCGGCTTTTCATCTTTCATATTAAATTTTTCAAGTACCTTTTCTATGTATTTTTCCTGTGACACCTAAAGCTTTATACCTCCCCTGTCATGCCGAATGGACATCCCCAATATTTGCTTTGCTGATCCTAAATCCTTCATTGCAAGGGATTTATTCAAGTTCTTCTTTAAACGTGCAATTTTGGCTTCATCATATTCTACAATCAACATGTCATCCACATAAAATAATAGAATAATATAGTCATCACCATCAAACTTTTGATAAACACACAATGATCAGAAATAGACTTCTTGTACCCATTGCTTTCCATAAAGGAATCAGACTTTTTGTACCACTATCTACAAGCTTGCTTCAAACCATACAAACTCTTTGTCAGTCTGCACACCATTTGTTCCTTTCCTCTTACTTTAAAACCCTATGGTTGTTCCATTTATATGGTCTCCTCAAGATTACCATGAAGAAAGGTCGTTTTCATATCTAAGTGTTCAACTTCCAATGCCAAACTTGCAGCCGAAGCCAAAACAATTCTAATAGAAGGCATCTTAACAACAAGAGAAAAATTTCATCGAAATCAATACATTTCTTTTGTTTGAAGCCCTTCACCACAAACCTTGCCTTGTATCTTAATTGTGTATTATTTTCTTCATGTTTGATTCTATAGACACATTTATTCTTTAATACTCTTTTCCCCTTAGGAAGATCTACCAACTTATAGGTGTGATTCTGATGAAAAGATTTCATCTCATCTTGCATTATTTTCAACCACTTATCCTTTTCTACGTGAGCTTTGACCTCACTAAAATTTTTAGTTCTCTACATTCAGTGATTTTTACATATTCTAATGATGAATATCTTGCTAATGGAACTAGTTCATGAGTTGATCTCCTCACATTAGTTGGCTGCCCTTGATCAGAATATGCATGTTCCTGTCTAACATTGTTAACAAACTCATTAGAAATATCATCTGACACCACAGCCTCACCCTCATCATCACTAGGTGGGGAAATAATTGTGTCATCCTAAGCCTCCTTCAATTCTAGTTGAGGTTGAATGTTCTTTTATCTTTTCCAAGCTTTCTTGAGATTTAGTTTAAAGAACTTCTTCGTTACTAAAGTCCTCAACTATTTAATCCTCCCTGAAAACTGACCTGAAACTGCATCTTTGCTTCAAATAAGTTTTCTATTTTTAGGATCCTAAAGTTTGTATCCAAACTTATCATCACCATATCCCAAAAAATACATTACATAGCTCTAGAGTCAAGCTTAGCTCTTTGCTCTGTTGGGCACATGTGTAAAGGCATTACAACCAAAAACTCTCAAATGAGAATAACTGACCTTGTTATCACTCTAAACCCTTTCTAGTATGTTATTGTCTAGGGCATGTGAAGGAGATCTGTTGATCAAATAACAAGTTGTGCTCATGGACTCACCCTAGAAGTTTTTTGACATCTTAGCTGAAGACAACATACTTCTAATCTTCTCAGAGATGGTCCTGTTCATTATTTCAACCACTCCAATATGTTAAAGAGTATAAGGAATCATCTTCTCATGCCTAATCCCATGTTTGCTACAATATTCATCAAACTCAACAGAACAATATTCACCACCATTATCACGTTTAAGGCATTTTAAGAGTTTACCAGTTCTCTTCAACCAATACATGAAAGTTCTTAAAGATGCTAAAAACAACACTTTTATTTTTCATGCCATAAGCCTACATCTTTCTAGAAGTATCATCAATAAAAGTAACAAAATAAATAGAACAATCAAGAGATTTTACCTCCATAGGCTCACACACATCAGTGTGTACCAACTCAAAACTTCTGATTTTCTTGTTCTTGTGCTTACAAGGATGTCCTACATTATTTGCCCACCAAACAATAATTAAGCACTAATTTTGATATCCTTGACCTTGGGAAAGAAATTTAGTTTCTTCAATGTCTCTAGGCCTTTCTCACTCATGTGTCCCAATCGATGGTGTCACAAATTAACAATGGAATTAAGTGAGGAGATATTAACCTCCCTCGAATTAGACTCATCTCAGTCTTGTACAAATTATAACACTTCTATTTAACAACAACAAGAGAACCTTTCACAAGTTTCCACACACCTTGTGCAAATTATGAACTAAATCCTTCAAGCATCAAGCACTCTAATTGAGAATAAACTCATCCTCAAATCTAAAATATAGTTGACATTTTTAATCACAAATTTGTAACCCATGTTTGTTATTATATGTACACCTCCAAGTCCCACAATTTTAGAAGTATCACTATTTCCCATCTTTACTATACCCAAATCCAAAGGTTCATAGGTAGTAAAGAAATTTCTTCTTGGAGATGCATGGAATGATGCTCCTGAAGTTAACTACCCAACTAGCATCACAACTAGCCATCAAATAACCATTCCCACAATCAGAAAGCATCACCATGTTATCATACACATCACTAGTATTTTTTTCTCTTTGATCCTTGTTGTCCTTATTTTTCAAGTTTTTCTTGAGTTTCCAACAATCCTTCTTGAAATGGCTTGTCTTGTCACAATAATAACACTTCAAGTTCTTCCTAGATTTAGACCTTCCTCGACTCCTGTTTTTTTTGTTCGTGTCCCTATTTCTTAATCTACATGTTGCATTTTCTGACACTAATGCATGAGGCCCCGAAGTTGGTAGAGATTTTCTTCTCACCTCCTCATTCAGTAAATTGCTTGTTACCATATCTATTGTGAGTTTTCCATTCGGAGCAGCATTGCTCGAAGGGCTCACCAAAGTTTCCCAATTCTCAGGCAATGTGTTGAGGAGCAGGATAATTTACCATTTTTCACCTAAAGTCATCTTGATCCTGACAAGTTGAGTAATAATACTCTTCATCTCATTGAGATGCTCATGTATGTCACTTCCATCCTTATACCTCAAATTCACTAATTTCCCTATCAAATAGATCTTGTTGCCAGTAGTATTCCTCTCATAAACTTCTTCGACTTTATCCTATATAGCTTTTAAGGATCTCAATTCAGAAACATGATGATACACAACTTCATTTACCCATTGTCTCAAACAGGCTATCCAACTTATTCCAATCTTTATCAGTCACCTTTGTCAGTTTCTGACAAAGGATAGGTTCATACAAATCCTTAGATTATAAATGATCAATCATTTTTCTTTTCCAATAGTGACAAGTTACTAGCCCTTTTAAAGAGATATCGTCTTAACACGCTTCTCATCAACCATCTTGTTAAAATATAAATCACAAACACACCAACTAGGCTTTTAGAAATTTCGTCGAACACCTAGGGTATCAAATATTATCAATAACCACAACTCACAAACTAAGCAACGTGACTTTGATACCACTTATTGGGATTAACTAAATAATTAAATTCTCATTTCAACATATAAGGATGAGAAGTACCAATCAAAATAGACACATCATAATACCAACTAAAATGGACAAACTAACTTTACGTTGAAAACCCCAAATTTAGACAAAAACCATGGGGCAAATGACTGAATTAAATTCACTATATCATACACGAAAATATCCACCCACAGGAGAATAAACTCTTCAATACCAATTTATTGTAGTTTCTACAAAATTTATATTAACCACAAATGAATAGAAAAACAAAAAATATTACTGATTAAAACTTGGCGAGGTTACCAATAACGATTACAAATGACTCTCAACAAAACATTCTTTCAATCAACACAATTTTTCTTTCTCCCCTCGTGACGTTTTTTATCTAAAACCAAAAACCAAAGAAAAAAAGATGCTGACTTGCTTTTATACCTTCTGCACGAAGTGAATCTATAAAATTTTGGTTTTTATCCAAAATAGAGTTACAATTTTATGTATTTACATAGGAGGGACAACCCAATACAATGTGCATATCAGATCTTGTATGCTTATCTTACGCCTATGCAATCCTTTGCTCCATACGATATAAATATTTTTTTAATAGTTTAAAATTATTTCTTATTTCAAGAGAATAAGAGGTACCAGTGTTAACAAGTTTTTCATGGACTTTGTCTAGGACCCTAGTTTTCCACAAATCAAAATATGGACACCATTAAGAAAAGAGGAATAATATTTTCTCTTATGAAAAAAGGAAGAAAATTACTCACACTCCTAAGCTTCAATAATACCCAACAAGAGTATTAGAAGAGGCTTAATGAAAACTACAAAACAAAACGCTGTGAAGCTCTCCGCTTACATGAAGTTTTATCAAAATCTAAGGTCCACACTTCACATGTCTTATTACACTTGCATATTTATAAACTTGCTGCCTTACCTAAGTCTTCCAATCTCGAGATCAACTTCTTCAATTGTCCAGTTTTTTGGGGAGGTATCAACGTGAAGAATTCATATCAATCTACCCATTAACAAGCGCCTTTGGGAGCTCAACTACTTTCTTCTCCAGCAAATTCTGATGGGTATGGCTCCATGGTCGTTAGCCTCCTCCAATATACCACCTCCTCCATGGTCATAATGACCCTTTTGACAAGCCACTGTTACATCCTCCGTCTCGAGGCTGGCAACTTTCCTCATCTAACTGATTGTGTGAGAATGGATCAAACACCACAATTTTGTCTAATCTGTTGAGCAACTTGGGCCTGGAATGTGATCTCACCTACAGTATCACAAGACAAAATGCGAAAGACCATTTTGCAATACTATTTCCAAAATGAAGAAGAATTAACAAAAATTTACTTTCTCCATGACCCATTCACGAACGTTCTCCGTAGAGAACTTGTTGCTGAGCTTGTCATGGAAGTTCTCTCCTCCCAGGTTGGAGGTCATGAAAATCACAGTCTTGGTGAAATCAACAATCTTATCATGCTCATCAGTCAATCTACCATCATCAAGAACTTCTAGAAGAGTGCTCAACACCGCCACAGGAGCTTTCTCGACCTTGTCCAACAGAACCACACTAAATGGCCGCCTTCTAACTGCCTCTGTCAGTTGTCCACCTTCTTCGGGGTCGTCATACCCATAACTGCAAATCCAGTAGTTAATGAGAGTAGGAAGTAAGACAACAACATGAGTTTAGATGTAATATAAGATCTTACCCATGTCGAGCACCAACAAGACGTGCATTTGAATGTTGTTCCATGTACTCCGACATATCACTATTGATTAAAGCTTTCTTATCATCAAATACTTGCTCTACAAGGGCCTTTGCTAGCTCTGTTTTATCAAAACTAGTCAAACCCAAGAATAGAAATGAGCCAGATCTTGATCCTATTACAGCCGTGACGACTGGTGTGATTGCTTCATCTTGTCCGACCACCCCCAATCTCTCGACAAGGCCAATCAGTTTCTCCTTCTCATTTTGGCCAAGCCTGGTCATTGGAATGCCCGTCCAACAACTAATAATCTAAAGTGAAGGCAATGCAAAGTTTAGTTATAATATAATTTCCTAAGACGGGTGAAATGGATCGTTAAAAATTCGTCCTAAGTATCATACCTTTGCTATGTGCTCAGGGCCAATGGTTTCTGTCAGCATCAAAGTGTACATTATGGAATTTCTAAAGGCAGGTGAAATTATAATATACCATATCCACTTATTCTATTGGCGTCTCCATACCTGACAATTAGGTGAAAATACAAGTAGATAAACATGCTGCAGATAATAAAAAACAATCACCATGCAGACTTCTAAATTCACATTTTTTAGAAAATTAATAGACGATGTCTTTCTCCATGATAGTATCAAAATATTGTTCCTAATATAAACAGTACTCAATTTTCATAAATGGGCAAAGAAGCCTACCAGAAAGCAAGAAGTAAAAATCAAATATGAACAATGACATGTAAATCAAACACAAAGATGCCTTGTTTTAGTTCTTGGTATTTTCATATATGGTTGTCGACTTGTAAATATGTGATATAATGTTTTTTCATCCCCGTTGTTTGTATTTTCACAATGTTGTTAAGTGAGAAGATATAGCATGCATATACACAAGAGGCAAGTGAGATAAAATACAAAATAAGAAAGCTTTGTTAAATGGGGATCTATATAATATAAATAATTGTACAAATATTTGATGATAATTAATCTTAATTGTCTTATCATAAAATTCATTGCAATATTATTTTTCTAATGTATTATTAATGTTCAGCATAATGTAAAATTTTTCCAACAAGCTAGCTTAACATCATAATCATAGTTAGCAGGTCGTATCAAGGTAGGTTGGTCTCTTTCCTTGTGCTTATTTCGTTGTTCAATATTTATTCTAAATTACGCGTTTTTACGTGAAAGAAAAAAATCATTAAACAAGGAGATTGTAAACAATGATAAAAAAATTCATTAATCCTTAAATTAAACAAGTAACCAATCATACTAATTACACTTCACTCAAAAAACATGCAAGTTTTCCATCTTGCTTAAACTCTTGTTTAGAAAGAAAAAGAGAAGAAAAAAGTGTATATTCAATCAAAATATTGAGGTATGCTTGCATGCATGCAAGAGATCGATCTTGCACTAGTTCACGCTAGAGCAGACATTTCGAATCTCGCCTCGTGTACCAGTGAGGGGATCAATGTTCCCCATCTTCACCATGGCGTTGGCATAATCGGCCGAGAAGCTACTCGGGTTGTTGCTGTAGCTGAGAACAATGGAGTCGGTGGCGCCGCCGTTGTAGAGGACCTGGTCGGAGTTGAGGAGGGCTCTCCTATTCACCAGAGCTTGGAAGTAGTTGTTTCCGAACCGGTTGGGGCTTTGTGGGTCGAGAGGTGCAAGGTTGCCGTCTCCTGATTCGGCGGTCCGGGGGCAGTTGGCCCGGAGCGAGGCGGCGAAGGAGGCGTCGATGTTGGTGTCGTTGTATATGCGGTCGCGAAAGGTGCGGCATTGAGCTTGGCCGACGGTGTGGGCGCCGGAGAGTGCTACCATTTCTCTTTGTGTGAACCCCTTCCTTGAGAACTTGTCAGTGATGTTGGCCAAGTTCTCAAAGAATCCGGGGAGGTCGCTCTCGGCGGCGCTCCTACTAGCTGTTCTTGCGTCCCTTCTTCCCAATGGCACCGAGTAGCTTGGCCCTCCCAACTGTTAATTGTTCATGATATTATTAGTTTTAGCTTATCATGATTTTGATAAAGACAAGTAATGCTACCTTATATAAATATAAGTGAATGCAATTTTGAATTAACCAATGTAACGAAATGATATTATCGATTGTTGTGTGGATGATGGGAAGGCTGTGCTTACTTCGACGGTGGAGTCGCGAGCAGCAATGGCTAGAATGTCGGCACAGGAGACGATGCCTGTTCCGCAAGCTCGGTCGACACTGCTCTTGATGGTGTCTATGACGTTGTAGCCTCTCGCGGAGCCTCGGTTGGGATTGGCATTTTGTTCGCCGACGAATGATCCGGAATCGGCCAGCAGGACACTTCCATCGCAGCCCTGTTCATCCAAAAATTTTGGGTTTATCAGAGACGACAAAATTAGCACATAATTAAAACATTTTAACATATATAGTGAATTACAGATGAACTCACATTAACGAAGCAGTCATGGAAGAAGAGACGGATGAGGGAGGCGCCCATTCGGGCCTCGCGGTTGACGGCCGACCTCACTCCGGCTCGGACGGTGTCATAAACAGAGGGACATGTATTGGCATAGTAGGAAACAGAGAGCTGTGCAGTGACAAGGGGAGAACAGACCATGGTGATCATCACCCACAGCCCCACCACTTTGAGTAGTGTA
Organism: Piper betle; assembly: GCA_033002965.1. Lineage (NCBI taxonomy): Eukaryota > Viridiplantae > Streptophyta > Magnoliopsida > Piperales > Piperaceae > Piper > Piper betle. The sequence continues at coordinate 2,222 of JAURVB010011494.1, read as the reverse complement.
GAAGCCATTCTACTAATTTTGTCTCGTAAGAAGAAGAAGAAGAGCTAGTGTACTCTTGTGATTTGAGTAGTGAAAGATTTCTTTGTTTCGTGTTGTGGGTTGAAGAGAAGAGGATGCTTGTGCATACATATATATAGATAGAATTTTAGAAGATGGTGAGGAGGTTTCTATGTGGATTGGCTTGGTGTGCAACATGCTGAGGAGAGAGCCATAGTCAAAGACGCGGAGGAGCTTCTTCGTCTTTGATTGGGTTGCATGGAAGAACAAGAACTGATCAATTAATCATATCCAAACAAGAACCCGCCAATTGGAGACTACAAAAGTGGACCGGCGGCTGCTCTGACGGCGTAGATCGATTGACTCCCAAAATCAGATGGTTGAGAGGAGAGATGAGACCAGTTCTTGGCTGGATTAATGTGGGCTCGTTGGTGCACCCAGTGTGAACACTGATACGTTTTTGTGTTGATTTTTGGGGATGGGTTTGACGCTGTAAACAAAACAACAAGAGATCGTATTAATGGAGCAGTTAGAACAAGATTTAGAACTAGTCGTCTTCACTTGTCCTCAAACCAGGATAAGGTGATTTCATGGTTCACAAGTCTTCCTTCCTTTTAGTTTACATTCTAATCTTTTCACGGTCACTGTTACCCATCATTCTCAGTCGGAGAAAATGGTGTTATACATGCATGATATAACCTTTTTCTTTGTCTTTATCTTTTTGTCAAGTATGCATGTCAAAACCTTCCTAGCTTCACTAATCACTCCAGAAGTACTGTAACTTTTCTGGGTTTTGGCATGCATTAATAACCGAGAAAACCTGCACGCGGACTTGGACATTTCATGCCTAACCATAAAATAATCATGTATACTACCCTGTACCTCGTGTATCGCTCCAGAGAAAATATTACTGTTCATGGAGAAATTTATGCCCAATGAATTTTTCGTGCTTGTATCTTTGACATATTTCATTATAGATAAGGTTGTCTGATCTAGAGCAGTGTTTGATTCTGAATATTTTCCCACTAATATTGTGATTTGTGTCGCCTACTGATCCAATATAGATAGAGGAGTATGCCCTGTTTATTTAAGAAAATGTTCCTTGTATGATGATAATAAATCTTACATGACCGTTTATCGTATAGACAGTACTTTTCTTTCTATTTGTTTTAATCTGCTTCCTCATAAGTTATCTATCACGTTAAGGTTAACTATGTTATTAATTTTTTTCTTTTAAAAAAACAATGTTATTTGAAGTTTGCTTGGCATTTCCAGAAATCGTTGGTTTCCTTTAAAAAAATGAAAAGCTCCGCATTGTAGATTAAAGCTGATGATGAGTTTCCTTGTAGTGTATTTTGTTTCAAGGAAGCTTAATTTTAACATTTCTTATAAATATGAGGATTACAAAATCTTCTTTGTCCATTTGCTAATTATGTTAGGTGTGTAACCAATTCTTGAATATATATATATATATATATATATAAATAAAATAATGGAGTGTAAACTTTTTTAAAAATAAACTGTGTGAATTTTAATCAGAATTGTCGATATTTCATTTAGTGGTTCATATTGAATAATTATTTATAAAACTACCCATAATAAATTACCCACCATAATTCCTCAATTTGAACCTTTAAAATAAAATTTAACGATTATGATAAAGGTTTACAAAGTTCATTTATAAAAAGGGTTTACACCATACTTTTGTGTGTGTATATATATATATATATATATATATATAATAGTTAATCAGTTATATATTGAAACAAGTATCACTTAATCGAGGGGAAACAAAAAATATTAATATTTTACCTAATTTTTATCTAGTATTTACCTCAAAAATAAAACAAAAACAAACGTGATATATCTACTAAACGTGATGTAGGTGTCCAACCGTCTTTGTTTGTTTAGTAATCTGGATATTTTGGCCACTTCCCCTTCTCCAAAGAATAGTCTTCTTTATGCATGCATCTCCGTTCTTTACTTGCCATCCTCCCAACGTATTAATCAAAGTCTACCAATTAGTAGCCATGAAAATACTATTAAACTGTTCACCATCTCCAAAATCTAGTATAAATACAAGTATCAACACCACAAACTGAATATCTACCAAAGTACAGGACTTATATACTAAATAACAAACATCCTTCTAGTGATTGTTGTGAGCTACATTCATACATCTTCTTGTCCACAAGCGAAAACGATGGCTTCTATGCTACCCAATA
>JAURVB010011493.1:0-11257 GCA_033002965.1 Piper betle | reverse complement strand
AAGTGGTAGGGATGGCGGTGATGTTCCCCATGCTATGCTTTCCTCTTGTCACTGCGCAGCTCTCGGTTACTTACTATGCCAATATTTGTCCCTCTGTTTTTGACACGTTGAGAGCCGGGGTGAGGTCGGCCGTCAACAGGGAGGCCCGAATGGGCTCCTCCCTCATTCGCCTCTTTTTCCATGACTGCTTCGTTAATGTGAGTCCTTTCTTTGATTAATGAGACGTAAAATGTGAACAGATGGGTTGTTTTTCTTCATGTATATGTGCACGTTCTTGCTAAAAAACCAGGTTGTTGATGTTTGTATGAACAGGGCTGCGACGGTGGTATCCTGCTAGCCGACACCGATTCATTCGTCGGTAAGCAAAACGCCAATCCCAACCGAGGCTCCGCGAGAGGCTACAACGTCATCGACACCGTCAACAGCAGCGTCGACAGAGCTTGCGGTGCAGGCATCGTTTCCTGTGCTGATATTCTCGCCATCGCTGCTCGCGACTCCACCGTCGAAGTAAGCACTAGCTAGCATCTTCACATCATGCATATAACAAGCGATAATATGCTCATTTTGCTGCACAACTGGTAGTTGAATTTGAATTATATCGTGAGGTTGCTAATTTGGTCACGCTTCATAATACTATATATTATAAGGGGTAAAATCGCCATAAGTGTCTATATCTTACAATCTACTATTATTATTAAAAAAGGGAGTCAATAAATTAAAATAGGTAAAAAAGTAAGAGATATTCAACCTATCAAATTTTTTTAAAAAAAAAAGAAAAAAGAAATCAAATTATTATAGCCGCCTATCTCTTTGCTCAAATAAAATACCTCTAAAATTTGAGTCTATTTATGAGTTATCAGATTATTATATTTTATTCATTATTTAATAAGATTATATATATATAATTAGAATATATCTTTAATACAAGTTGCATATTTGACTGTATATACAAATTTGTGCCACTGATGTTTATTAGCCAGTAAGGTTCGAACTTCTATCTCTTTCTATCCTATATAAAAAAATGTGGCAGGGACATGAACCTTTATGCGATTGCAGTCGACAAAATTTTGTTACCGTGATGCTCATTTTTCTTGATGTGTGGTCAATACACAAAATCTGAGTTTTTAGTTTATTATTTTAAAATTTGGTTACTGTGCCATTGGGAAGAAGGGATGCAAGAACAGCTAGTAGGGATGGAGCCAACAGCGACCTCCCCGGCTTCTTTGAGACCTTGGACCAGATCACCGACAAGTTTTCAAGGAAGGGATTCACACAAAGGGAAATGGTAGCACTCTCCGGCGCCCACAACGTCGGCCAAGCGCAGTGCGCCACCTTCGGCGACCGCATCTACAACGACACCAACATCGACGCCGCCTTCGCCTCCTTCGCCGCCTCCCAGCAGGTCAACTGCCCCCGCACCAGCGGGGACACCAACCTTGCTCCTCTCTACCCACAAAGCCCCAACCGGTTTGGCAACAACTACTTCCAAGCGCTCACCAACCGGAGGGGGCTGCTCAACTCTGACCAGGTCCTCTACAACGGCGGCGCCACCGACTCGATCGTCACCACCTACAGCAACAGCCCTAGCACCTTCTCGACCGACTGCGGCAATGCTATGGTGAAGATGGGGAACATGAGCCCCCTCACTGGTACACAAGGGGAGATTCGCAATGTCTGGTCTGGGGTTAACTAAGTGCAACGTCCTCCATGCATGCATGCATGCATGTGTTTGCTTGTAGTTGCATGGATTTTTTTATATTTAGGTGATTTTTAGTCTATATATATAAGTACATAAATAAAAGCATGAATTCAACATGCAAGGTCTCTCGTATTAGGACTGAGAGCAGAAGTGTATTTGTTAGTTACTTGTTTGATTTTGATCGAATGATTATTCGGTCTTCTATAATTTATAGGATCTTCAACGAATTCAAAACGCATCGATATATGACAAGTGTAAATCGCCTCCAAAGTACTTAATTATAAATATAAAATCATTGATTATTATTTTCTTTGTTCAGGTTTTTCAATGCAATTGCTAAACCATTTTGATGGGCCAGAGTGTTAATTCTTCTTTTATTTTTTATTTGTTTCTAATCTTGAAAGTGGTAATCGGCTGTGAGGCTTTACAACTAATATGGTCGTAATATCCAATTAGTTGTTACTGAATCAGATCCAATTAAATACCCTTGGTTACAACTTTGAAATTTTTGTATTTAATAGGCCCTATTATTCTCACACACACATATATACATACTCATTAATTGGATCTTACAGCCAATATATTTTTTTAATCTTTATATCTTATTTCTTCTTTGAAAGTTTAAAATAAAAAAATTACCTTTTAAAAAAAGCACCTTGATTCATCGGTTTTCATTGCAAGTATTGTGGGTTTCTCTTGCTTTAGAAAATAAAATGTGGGGTTTTATTATTTTGTTTGACCTTACAATTAAAAAGAAGGCCGTAAATATACCTTATAATCATGAACACATATCATGCAAATGAAAATTTTTCACAATTTCTATCATCTAATTTTATATAGGTTATCAATATGTTTATATCAATTAAATGTTATTGTCACACCTTACATTCAAACCTTACACTTGATTATTTTATGAGATAATTATTTAATTACCATTAAACAACCTCGATAAGGTTAACACATCTTTTAATTAATTAGGAGGGTGTACCATTTCCACGTGGAAGTTCTTTTCTAATTAGCTAGTGCATAAAAGAAAATAGATCAAATAATTTATGAAGCTTCTAGAAGAAAAATTGTGCTTGTTTTTTTATGTAAGATATCTTGTTAATCCAAGATAAGTTGATTGTTCTTAATTAATTAAATGGAAGAGTAATTATGATCCTCTAATTTTTCTACCAAGTTTGTGGATCACAAATATTTGTTTTTAAGACAATCCCTAAACTAACACCCTTAAAAGAGCTTGTCACACTCAACTTTAAATTATATGAAGGGGTTTTTACCGATCATTGCTCATGTGTAGGATTTTTATTTCTTAACAGTAGTTAATTAAGTGGTTCAAGTTTTAATTGTAAAATTAAGAGTATGAAATTCAAACAAGTGTAATTTGGAAATATTGGATCCCAAGAATACATGGCAAATTGGGGGAAAGAAAGGGGTGGCTGGGGAGAGAGTGGCCTGAGCTGGGGAAGATCAAATCTCAGAGGGAAAATTCAATTCAACCCATCCTTAATTACAAAGAGTAGAGGTGCTAATCGAGCGAGTCAAGTCGAGTTCAGCCGTGCTCAAATTTGACTTGTTTATTTCGAGTTTGAGTCGAGCTCAAAAGGGTTCAAGTCGAATCGAGTTCGAGTCGAATACGAGCTAGTTAGGTTATTATTCACATATCTATTTCTTTTAGATAACTTAAAATAAAATTAATTATAAAAGCTAAATTAATTTAATTTCAGTTCAATTCTATGCCAAATATGTTCTTTTGGAAGTCAACTCATTGTACTATTTTGGAAAACTTATCATATCAAACATAAATTATCAAGCTTTGAGTCGAGTCGAGCCGAGCAAAGGTGTGCTCATGCTTGTGTTCACTTGATTCAAGTCAAGCTCTAACTCCAACGGCATCTAGCCAAACATCAAGCAATTTCGAGATCGATCGACCTGGTAGCCGCCCTAACAAAGAGGGTTACAATCATGTACTAAGTCTAAGCACAAACAAGCCCATTACACTGAAAGCAAACCTTATCAAGGCCAATCAACGGATCCAGCTATACAGTATTAACTAAATGCCCAACTAGGCCTCATATTATTATACTTGTAACAGAAATTTATCGATGAATCGATCAAAAAATTGGTTGACGTGGCACTGGGCCGGGCCACCAGACCAAGCCCAAAAATTGGTTGGGCCAACCAGCCCGGGCTGTTTATTGGTCTGGCCCAGCTTGATCATCCCAAAGATAGGGCCGGGTCGGGCACAGGTGTCGAACCCATAGAGCGGGTCGGCTCTGCGCATTTGAGCCAGCCCAGCCTAGTTGGGCTTAAGTTTCTTACATTTTAAATTTAATATTTCTAAAAACATAAAATATGAATGGAAGAGCATGCATAAAAGTTTATTTAATACATAGGCAAAAATAAAATAATAGTATGTCCTAGTTAATGAGGAAATTAGAAAACATAGGTAATAATGGTTGATTTTTTTAAATAATAGTATCTAAAAATTAGTTCCCCATCTGATTACCTATTAGTTAGTTAAGATTCAGATTATTAATGGCATGACACAATTACAATTGAGCCAACTTTGTTTCATATCGATTGTAGACATGGGCTAAGCTTACGGGCCAAAGATAACTATTACAAAGATCAAATTTTTTTGGACGGGAAGAATGATAAGACCCTAAAATTAATTGTATATCCAATACCTATTAGTTAAAATATGATTTATTAGTAAAATAAATTATAAATAATTAACTTAGTTAACTACTTATAAAAAGATAACTTGGCCCATAATATTGCGTAGTTGGACTGGGTCGTAAGTTATAAAGTTTACGGGAAAAATAAGTTGTGAACAAGATTTGAAGTTCAAATTTAGTTTCTGAATCGATGCTTGGAGTATGATATATCAGATGCAGATTTCATTAATATATGCTATACATAATACACAGTTTAATTTCCAAAATATTACCCCTCATTTTACAAATACATATATGTTTCAAGCCAAAGAAGCAGCTTATTCAATACGACATGCATCATACACATTTGCAAAGCGAGTTACAAACAGCACACAAAGTTACATATTATGAGGTGACCATCTCACAAACTGATCAGTTCACTTTGTGGGAGGAAGAAAGGGCAAAGATAAGCTCCCACAACTCGAAGGCTCCAGAAACAAAATCATAATGGCCTCCTTGCAGAGCCAGGGTCTTCTTGGTCACTGCCTCTCTCACAAATGGGTAGGTCAGCAGGTTCGCAAGGGACACATTCACAGCTTCCTACACATTATACACAGGCCTTGTTTGTTGTAAGAGCATAAAAATATGAACTTTCAATGTTAAAAAAATATTGGGTTATTCACCAGGATTAAAATTAAATTTAACTTTGCTATATACTGTTGTAGAATTGCATACACTTTCTAGTTGATAGACAAACCTTTTCACATGCAGTGCATTGGTCAGTGAAAGAAAGGTCAGTGCTTTCCGCTTGCACTTTGGTCCTTGCAGGCATACATATCTGAACCCAGTCTTCAATGAAATGACTGTACAATGACAACACAATTTCTCACCTTGTTCATGCATCATTCACATTGTGTTCAATGCTGTGGCTGTCAAGTTTGAACAACAATCTCAAGAAAGTAGTAAATGTTATGTCGGATTTGTTTTTAAACACTTTCACACGTGAAAAACCCAACATTTTTTCTTAGAATAATTGGTCTTTGAAATCCTGGTATACATCCAAATGACCCCTTTCAACTATGATGGCTTGTGTTCTAACTTCTAATATCTTATTGAACACCGACAATCATCCCAGTAGGGATAAGGCTGGCGAGCTGTCAAACCCATTTTGACTTCAAATATTATAGTCTTGAAGGGAACATGTACACACTATAAAAAGAGAAAGCTTCACATGTACATACCCCTTGTTCAAAATATTGCATCCTATATTAACCACCGCTAATTGTTTAAGCATTGCATTGTACATTTTATATGACTCCAATTATCCAAGAAGATGGTCCTCTAAAGGGCTTAACTGTAACCACACAAAATGAACAACTAGAACCTTCTGCAGCTGCATTCAACATCATTTTTTCTGAAATGCAAGCCTGCATCTAAGAGTGAGATTTACACAAAGACCCAGAAAACTTTTACTATTCACCATGAAATCAAGGAAGATAACAAGCCGATAAGGCCGAGCACTTATCGTCTGAGATGAATTTAGTGGTACCCAAGCATGATAGCTTTATCTTTTTGAATAAGAAATAACTTATGGAAGAAACTTTTTTTTCAATGAAAGAAAGTATTGATCTCCACTAAATGTGGAAGAAAAAGAGAAGTGCTCAAGTGTGGTGGCCAGCCCCTTACGTGCTATTCGTTCCATTGTAAGGAAATGACATGAGCCCCCTTATCCCACCACAACAGCTGTGTCCAATCACCAGAATGTTCTCCACCTGTGGGCATATATAATACTCATTGAGAAAGGAAGGAGACAACTCTAATCCATACATAAAGCTCCCTCAAATCATCCAACAGTACTGTTTCTGATGTGGGTATTAGCAAATATTTGTAACAGTGAAATGTTACATTAGAGGACGCACATTTTTCATCATGCTGACGACATAAAATTCTGCGCAGGCAATGGTGAAAAGTGGGTACCTTGAGCTCGAGGACGGCATATTCAATAGCAGCACCGGCTCCAGAGTATTTGGTCTGTGAGCAATAAAAGATAGGATAAAAAGTACAAGTCTTATTAATAAATAGAGTGCATAGTATTCGTGTTTTTCAAATTTGGCCACGTATTTTTAAATTATAATGGTTGTAATGTTTTTTATAAGGGGCAATCCAATTAAAAGGGCGCCCAGGCAGCCAATTAATCGGATCCAATTGCCGCGACAGGATCCAACCACACTTGGATGGATCTAATTGCTTGGGTCCTTGATTGATACTACAACTTGTGCAATGTATACTGTAAATAGACTCTAATTTTATAAATAAATCTTCATCAAATCATGAGATAGACTATACTAAATTTATATTCTGATTGAACGAGACGATAAATTATATTAATTTTTTTATTCTATTATGATTAATCGAACCTCCTAATTTTCATTTAAGGGTGACTTTTAATTCTCCTTTATTAACGAGGGTCTATATAAAAAAAATAGAAAAGGTTTTTTTATAAATAATATACAAAATTAAATCATACAAATTAACAATTTAATGAATAAATAATATTTATTTATAAAAAATTACAGAAAAAACCTATTTTTATTTTACTTTATGTTTTCTCTAGTAATAATACAACATTTTTATTAAGAATAAAAATAACCTTGAATTTCACACGTGATAAATGAGCATGGTTATTATTAGGTAATAAATTTCCTATTAGAAATATTTAGGAATAAGAATAATAAGGATTAACAAATGTATTTTTTTAAAAAATATTTTCTCAAATAAATTTAATGTCAATGTGAATCTATTTAAATTAAAAGACAAAGAGAGAGAGAACCTCAAAGTGTACCTTGTCATAAGGCGGAACCATGCTGGCTATGTTCCTGACCACAAAAGCCTCCCCTGGTTGAAAATCCAAAATGTGAGAGGGGCATACCCGGGAATCCGAGCAGGCAAACACCATGAACTGTCAACATTGAAACCCACATTCACATCCCAACTTCTGCACCAACCATTCCCATTTTGCAACTAGCATTCCCACTGTTGACCCAACTTGCAGAACAAGGAGAAGACGAGAAGCAAAGAGATATCTACATGGTTTGTTATAATTACCTTGGGACTTTGTTTCTTGGCCAGCTCTCCATACAGTTGAGGATTCTTCCTGCCATGGTTCAAGCCCACAAATTTGTCAAACATCATTTGATGATCTGGATAAGTCAGAAATGGGTTTTTTTGTTCAGGAGTTGATAGAACACATTACAGTTGTTTTAATATCATCAGATGATCAGGATAAATCATAAATGGGTGCTTTTGTTCAAGAGTTGATAGAACATATTATGGTTCTGTCAATATCATTTGATGATTCAGGAGTTTGATAGAACATGTTTGGGATTGAGGAAGATCAATATTTACTCATATTTCTCCTTCTTGAAGTGGTGGAAGCCGGCCTTGGCCCTCTCGATCGGGCCAGGCACCTTCGTCTCCAACGACTTCTTCAAATCGTTTGTGATCTCAACGATCTTCTTCGCCGCCACCGATTCGAGCTCCTTCGATTCGCTGAATTTTTGGACAATCAGAACATGAATCTAAGAATCGGAGATCGGATCAAAAGGTACACAAAATGCTCAACATGAAAAAAAGAAAAAAGAAAAAACAGAGCCAATCCACCTGAGAAGCTTGTTGAGTCCGGCAATTGCAGCCTCCAACACTTGGCTCCCCATTCCTTCTCCCTGCTGTTCAGACACAAGTTTCAGCAAAAACCCAATTACCAACTTCCCTTGCAAGTATCAGAAACCTGCAACAAACAGGAAAAGGAACTGCATGTATGCAGATTTGGATATGCAGAATCTAAGACGGAATCAATGACATATTCCGGTTTCCAACAAACATCTATAACAAGAACATGATCTAAATGAGTCATATCTTATGTATGTACAGTGTGTACTTGCAACTTACAATACTATCCACCAATCTTCTACCAGAAAAAAATCAGATCAACAAGCAGGCATCATGCCATGTCAGACCAATAACCAATCCAGATAAAAAAGATATGATGAGAGAAAGAAAGGACCTGAAAGTTGGGCGAGTCAGAGGTTCTGCACATGGGCGTTCAAGAAACACTGACAGAGAAGAGGAGGTATTTTGGGATGTGGAGTGGATGAGAGAGAGAGGTCTGTCTTCCAATCTGAACTGTATTCATTTCCCCCCTCCTTTTAGAATGTTCCACCATTTTTATATTATAAGCCAATTTATATTAATTTTTTTGGTTTTTTGGTCAATAGGTGGAATCTGATTTTATTTAGTTTATAATAATAACAAATTTCTGCGTCTTTATCTCGCCTCATTATAAAAGTTTTAATAAGAAAAAGATAATATAGGTCAATAACTTGATTTTAATCGTTTTAATTTGTATGTATATGGCTTAATTTGACGGTTTCACCATGTTCAAATTCGTCAAATAATTATTACATAGTTATAATTCAATATAGAGGATTTAAAAAATAAACTATTGTTTAAAAAATGGCATTATTCAAGATGGCACAAGAAATGGGATTAATTATTACCCTTTTTATATGGCTATAGTTCAGATTTTAAGGTAGCAAAACTTAGGATAATGATACCAAGCAAGCCATGTTGCCCATCTTGAAAAGAGGCCCCAAAAGTCCCTTTCTTTCTTCACATCTTGGTTCATATTATTGTATTTTATACTCGAGAACAAGTATTGTTATGATGTTATCTTTCCATGTATGTGTTGGCAGGTTAGGAATTTGATTTTTACTTTTATATTTTTTGTTATGGTCCGTTGAATATGTGCTAGAGAGAAAGATAGGCCCCATCTTTTGTTCTCTCGGTGATTATGATTTCTTCGTGAGACTTTTTTACAAATATGTACTAACTAGAGTTGCAAAAATTAGAATCGAACGATTGAATCGGATTAGAATGAATCGAATAAGAATCAGTTCACATGAATCGGTCAAAATCGATCATTGATCTCCTCCATCCTATCCCTGTATCATTTTATAACACGTCATTGGACTATTATTAGTTGTATTATATTATATTATATTATATTTTATATTTTTTGAAATTATTTTATTATTATTAGCGAGTAAAGAGCGAGCTAATTTTTATTACCTAAACTAACTCCGTGTTTGCCCCTGTCTTCCTACCTAAGTGGGGCATTGGTTTAGTGAAAACCTTTTGTCATTTCCCCTCTAAACAAGTCTATACTCATAGCATGATAATTTCCTATATAATTGAAATTAAAAGATCATAAGATCAATTAAAAAAGTGAAGATTTTGGCTTTTATCCTATGTGATTTTTCTACCATACAAGTTTTTCTCCGGTAAAACTCAAACTCATTTATCTTCGAATTTAAATAAAAAATTTTTTGAGCTTCTTGTTCACTTCTACACCTACCACTTGTCCTGAAAAACCTGTTAATAGATGATTAAGCAATTGCCCAATGTCTAATTTATTCTGCATCATATCACCTTAGAGCTTTTGATATAAAATTTCGTTTATCACTCTTTGGCCAGATCTAGCTAAGAGTCATTACTTGTACTAAGAATGATTTTTGCGTCCACGTCCACAAATGCATCTGCATGGTGCGGACGCAATATTGATTATTGTCCCACGGTCATGACAACAATCATCCTAACCTTCTTTATAATTTTTTTCAAAAAAATGGTATAAAATATATTTTAAAAGAACGATTATGTTTGGTTTTTTAAAAAATCATTTTCTCAAAAAAGTTGAAGAAAATTCTATTATATTTTTAATTTTAAAATTAACTCTTATCCAAACCCATTATAAGGGTAGAACATAACAAGATAATTATTCTAAGCAATATAACACAAGATAATTATTCTAGTCCATTATATTAGTAGGTTTTTTTTACAAAGCCTCTCTAGCTTGTTCATTATCTTGTTTGAGAATAAAGGATCATAGCAAGATAATTATTCTAATCAATATGACCTTCCTTCAGAAGTAATGATACTCTGGCGTAGAACATATTTTTGGGGTTAGTTGGTAATGAAATGATGTGATTGGGAAAAAAAGAAGTAATTACTCATATCATGATTTTTAATATTGTATACCTAGTACGTATATTTTGGCATGTCTTCAAATCCAGTATAATTTATACCTTTCGATCATTTTAACCGGTATTGGCTTTCTAATCCAATATTTTCTCACAATCCAATTTTTTTTAAAAAATCATCATATATATATTTAACCGGCATTCAATTTAATATAAATCACATTAACATTTTCAATGCCAAATTAAAATATTTTATTTAAAACTTTAAAATTCGGTTCAACTTAACCTAGTTGAACCAAAGTAATATACGTGGTAACAATTACTAATCTAGTGTATGACATGCAGCCCTACTACGTAAAATTTTATATATATATTCTTATTAATAAAAGAATGGGAACTCAATATTGGGATCTAGTTAAAAATAAGAAATTTAACCAATCAAAATATAATAAAATAAATAATAATAATAAATCAAATTATTATAATGTAAACATGATTTAACCAGCATAATCATATTAAAAAATATTGTATACATAGATGTTATATTAAATATCTCAAATAAATTAAAATAAACCAATAATAACCTACATAAAACATAAATATTAAGGATTTTTTTTTAAAAAATGGTTTTTTTGGTCGATTGTGGTTTGCTTCGGTTATCCAATATTAAAACTAACCCAAATCAAATTTTTTTAAAACCAAATCGAGCCGATAATTTTAGTTCGGTTCGATCAGCTACTTTGGTTCTAACCCATGTATGCTCACCCCTCTTGCAGAAGCCAAGCATTGAGCCCGCCTTGGCTTGGGCTCTTGATCAATTCGGTCTCCACTTCTATAAAATTTTTTATTTTAAAACTCGGTCT
>JAURVB010011492.1:0-30082 GCA_033002965.1 Piper betle | reverse complement strand
GTCTATTGGCTGGAAAGCAATGGTACCATCGGAATTGCCCCGGAACGCGCCCCAATGTGACAAACGGCTCTAAGACTAATTCTATGATCCATTATATATAAAAATAAAAAAAGTAACTGGATACTCGTCATATATTCTGATAACTCATTTTGTTCTGTTGTGTTCATGACGTTATCATCATATACTTAGGTACGCATGACCCCTCATAGCTCATACACACAACTGGCATCGGCTTAGTACACGTGCTCTGAAACTGACTCGACTCAAAAATAACGGTCAAACCGACCGGTTCTGAATATAAGACCCTGACTCGAATCGTGGGTTTTATAGAAAGAGGTGTTAGGGCGCATTGGTGCAAGATGACTCATTAAGCATTTGTGATACCGAGATGGTGAGTAAATGACAGATATCAGTAATTATAGACCATAGGCCATGTAGCATGTGTGCGCATACATAGGATTGCAGTTAAATGGGGTGGCCATTCGTCCCGACATAATTGGTATTCACCATAGACTCATAATCACTAAAAGACTTACTAGATAATGATATAGAATATATTGGCTTTTTCATGCAATTATACAACTTAGTAGTTTTATCAGTAACGCGGTTTTATGACCACAGGTGAGCAGCTTAAGACTAATGGTTAAGGGTGTGGTTTGTGGTTCCGCTTACAATCCCAGTTGGAAGAATTGATGAAAAAAATTGAACTTTTTCATTATATTATTTGAGTTCTAATTGCGACTGAGGAAACGGTTTAGAGGTTGTGCTACTTTGCGTTTGTGTAGTTAGTTTGTTAGTTTATCTTGATGCTATTGTTGCATGTTATATTTAATTTAGCATGATTTATTTTATGATTAATAAATTCTTAGAAATATTTGCATTTCATGTTAAATCATTTTCGTTACATTATATATCAAGCATAATTATTTGCTATGTTATGATGTATGTGCTTGCATTTTTATTATAATGTCTTCCATATTTTTAAGTAACTCCCGACTAGCTAAGGCGGGTCATTATAGTGGTGCTCTACTTAGGTAGGCTCATTTTACGCCTATCGCATAGTTTATTGTTAATCGTTTACCTTTTCAATGCATCCACAATTTGCTGTAAACAAAATTTCAATTGTATTGAAAAAAAATTTATTGTAAGTGGCTGAGATTATTCATATCTTGAGCTACACAGAAGCTATGAGCTATCATTTTTATTTGAAAAGATTTTGTGGGATGACAATACAAAATCTATAATAAATATAAAAATAATTAATTAAGATTTTCATAGATTTCTAAATCATTCTAATCTATTATTTTTTATTTATTTGTTGTAATTATCCATGTAATTGTAATAAAAATACTTTTAAAGTAGTACATTTTTAAAAAAAATCTAAAATTAAGTTATATTGATTTATAAAATAAATAAAATTTATCATACTTGTTTGAATAACAAGTGCTTCGCTAAGAACCGCTCAAACTTAAAAATATTAAAGTTATTCAGATTGAATGGTTCGGGCGATGGGGATCAGGTCAGGACACTCTTTTATATAAGAACAATGAGTTGAGAATGCACAAAAACTAAATAAAAGATGAAGCCACACTAGAATTTTTCCGTAGATCACGCCGACGCATCGAGTCATTCCACTGTGACTGCTCAACTCACAATCAACTATTTTTCTTTTAAATTTACAATCAAATGCTTAGTGGATTTTTCCTATTTTAATAACTCACCCCTTAACATAGATGCAAAAATTGGCCGATTCAACTAAAAACAGCCGATTTAAATTGGATCGGAAGGATTCAATTTTAAAAAGTATGTAAATTGGTCTTTATAGAAATCAGTTCGTGAATCAGCCAATTCAAAGCCAATTCCACCAGATTTAAGCGATGTGTGAATCGGCCGATTTAAAGCCGATTCGGGACGATGACGGGAGGAGGACTGGGCAGTGAGGGCCATGACGGGAGGGGCGACGAGGGGCTGGGGGGTAGGGAAGGGGAAGATTGGGCCGGGTATGTGGGGGAAAGGGAGGGGCTGGCGGGGAAAGGGGGTGGCAGGGGCGGGACCCGCAGGGAGGGGTGGGGGGATGGAGCAGAACTGTCGGAGGGGTGGGGGAGGGAGGGAGGGGAGGGGGGCTGGGTGGGGCGGATTGGGCGTGAGCGGCAGCATGGGGGAAAGGGGGGGGGGGTCGGGGCGGATTGGGCCGGGGCGTCAGCGATGTGCATGGGGGTTGTGCGGGGCCAGCGGGGAAGGGGTGTCTGGACAAGGCAGGGGGGGTGCAACAGAAGGGGGACGGGGTAGGGCTGGTTGGAGGTGGCAGGCCGGGCGGATCGGGTGGGGACAGCGGTGATAGGCGGCCGCGGCCTCCGGAGGCAGCATGGGCGGGGGTGAAGGAGTGGTGGTGCATCGGGGATAATGAATAAGGGGAAAGAAATAGTCGGTGGCATTCTTGTAATTAAAAGTTGACTCGACTCTCACTCGATTCAAAAATAATAACTAACTCTAAATAATTAAAAACAAATCCAAAAATATGTAAAAATACTATAAAAATATAATACATATCGATTTTGACCAATTCAAGTGAACTAATTCTTATCTGATTTTTTATGAATCAGTTCGATTCAATGACTCCCTTCAAATCTGATTCAACGTCCGATTCTGATTTTTGCAACTATGCCCCTTAGGACATCAAAACTGATCCTTGCTATACTCCAATGAAGAAACTAACTTCATTGTTGTGTAAAACTTCAACTTCGGGTAAGGGTTTTTACCCGCTTGTGATTTAGCTTAGTCTGGACCAGTCTCCCGTCATTTAAAGCAAGCTCAAGCCAAAATAATTTTAAGAATATCAGTATGAGGCTCAGATGGCCATATGAGCATGTTATGGAGGGTGCGTATGCCTGACGTGCGTATGATAGTTTCAGTTGTGTTACAGTAGAGGCATGAGTTATCAGTGTATATACACGAGGTACACATATGATTTTTATGAGTTAGATAGGATTTTAGGCCCTAGATCTAGGCCGTTGCAGCGTTTACTGTCCATTTGGTATTTTCTGGGTATTTCATTAGCATGTAGCATAGGAATTTTGGATCATTGGAGTTGTACCTCTATGGGTCTAGCTTGAATGAGTTTAGGGAGGTTTTGAGGCTCATTTAGCCTTCTTGCTTTTGATTCTGGCCTATAGAGTCACTTTTAGGACTCGAGTGAGTTTCAACTTTGGACGGTTTTGATCTAAGCTTTCCGTCCATATGTATATTACATATACCCATAGGTGGGTCCCACTAGACCACAGGTTATCCAACGTTCAGATCATGCCATGTGACAAGATCTGAGACGTCCACGTCAACCCTAGCTTTACAATGTTATTTATTATAGATTTCCCATGATTTCATATTTACACACCTAGCGTCGCCACCACTTTGGCTCGCCACTGGTGAGTCTCCACCTTGCCCCCGGCCACTGGACTGGCACCCACATGACCACCTCGGAGCCAGCTATCAGTCTGTACCCACAATCGCCACCGGTGCAGCTGCAGTCACCAACAACGATGGTTTTTGCTGTCAATTTATGCTGCCGTGGCCAACCGTTTGGGCCGTTTTTCGGCGAACATGCATCAATAGAGACATCAATATGTTACTTAGCACTAGGTTTCGATGTAGGTTACAGAGCTTGAGCTCGCTGTAGAAGTGTCAATGCGCTTGGAGCTTGGACCACTGGTTTGTGGGACTTTCTTGATCTCTACTTGATTCCCTGCATATCGAGTTTAGCCGTGTTTTCGACGTAGGATGACATCAGCAATGTTTTAGCAGATCCCTATGATGTCAAGCCATTTTACTGTGTTTTTACACATGTTTAATACAACTACAAGGATGAGACCCCTTGTTGGTTTTCGAATTGAAGGTCTAGAAATATATGATATAAACCTCTTCCTGAAACCTATTGTATAAGTACACACATTTTCTTACTGATTTCACAAATAAGAGAGTGAGTGGTATGGAGATATGTATGGACCGCACTAGTACTCCTTCAAACACTGAGGTAGTGCGGTGTATGATGGTACTGCATAACGTAGCACATTTTCAGAATTTGTGGCACTAACTTAACTGTTCCTTTTGCCACTCAAGTACCGTGGCGGGTGAAATATGGAAGATGTGAGGGCATAAGCATTGTATATATGAATATGAACATTGGTCATGCATCGAGCTGGTACTTGCTTAAGTATGTTTGCTTACCGCCCAGGGTGAGGTAATCTTGAAGTTTCATATATTTTGGTGGGTACCATTTGCTAGATTGTATTAGTTATTTTTAGACTAGTAAAACTCATTACTGATGTTTTTCATATGATATATGTAGGTCTTGCAAATCCTGAGTCAATGGAGAAAAAGATGAATAAATTAAGCTTTGGAATTGAATGGTCATGACACTTGGCCCCACCCAATGGCTACAATTTATGGTGTTCAATGGAGTCGAAGAGTTGGAAACTTGAAGGGACATCATAATTAATTAGACTACGTCGATTTGTGAACACCCTCTTCGAATTCTTGTATCTCCACTTCTATATAAAGGGGTGGTCATTTGTTGTTTGAGATATCATATCTCATCTCTTGGCTTCGGAGTGTAGTGAAAGAAGTAGTTTTAGTTTTTGAATTCTTTTCTTTTCATAATAAAAAGTAGTTTCTTCTTTATATTGTTTTCTATTTTTATTATGGAGTAATATTTTATTTCGTTCTAGAGAAGAATGGAACTTAACATGATTTAATTGAATTCATTTCAACCTCTTACTCTTTTATTCAATCGGATTGTTTGAATTATCATGTTCTAAATGCTAAGAATAGATTGATCGCCTATATCTTAGATCATGAGGTTTAATTAGATTTCGGGAGAAATTAATTAGATTAGTCATTGATAATTCATCATATGACGAGTCTTTTGACTTGTTTGTCATTGTGGTCGGGAGATACACAACACCGTATGCGATTGTAAGGCAAATCTTAATGCATTATTTTGTTGATTAATCAATTATCACCGGGAGGTAGAAATTGAGGCAAAATAATAGAAGCATGAAGGAGCGGGAGCCACCATGTCATATAATTATCCTAGATCGACAATCCGAGGGAATAAAAGATAAGAGGAAGATTTGATGAAGATTAAATTGATGTTAAGGGAAATTCGACTCTAGAACGAGTTTTATCATTTTAACTTCGCTTTTAATTTAAAGTTATTACTTAGATTTAGTTAAGTCAGTTATTTTTGTTTTGTTCTTCATTTTATTTTCTTTAATTAATTATAGGAAATTCATCTCCCTGTGGGACGATACTTGAATTTATCATTATATTACTTGTTTCGACCGTGTATACTTGCATGATATTGAAATTATTCGAACAAGTTTTTGGCGCCGTTGCCGGGGATAGCAAATTTTCTTAATTAATTTAGGATTAGAATTTTGAGGGTTTTTTTCTTTTTAGAATTTAGTGTCTGATTATTTTCTAAAAAAGAAAAAAGGAAAAAAATAAACTATATTATTGTCTTCTTCCTTGCTATTATTTATTTATTATCATTTGTTTATGCATCGATTAGTGTGGTTACCCTTGTTTTCTTATGATCCAGAAATTGAAAGGACTTTGAGAAACTTGCGTGCCACTGGAAGAGCACATGAAGCAATAGAAGAAGAAGCCATGGACCCACAACAACAACAAATGCCTCCACTTCCACCAATTGTAGCAGTAGCCAATGATGACAACATGGCAATTCAAGATTGGGTTGTACTTCTTGCAAGAGGGTTACAACCTAGTATTATTGCACCACCTGTGGATGCGACCCACTTTAAGCTTAAACCAGTTTTATTTAGCATGTTACAAACAACCATCATGTCACAGAAGAAAGGCATCTAAGGAGGACTACCAGAATTTTAGAATTAGATGCACTTACTGCTTTATCTGCTCATGTCAGTGCTTTAGCTAATGAAGTTCAAAATCTTAAAATGCAAGGACAGGTTAAGGCTGTGGAGCCAAGGTGTGAATGGTGTGGACAAGGACATTTTACAGGTCAATGTGCAACAGATCAAGTTAACTACGTAGGGAACTTTAATATGAACAACAATCCATATTCCAATACCTACAATGCGGGCTAGCGCAATAACCACAACTTTTCATAGAATAATTCTCCACAATCGGTTGCTGTCCCCACTAATCCACCACCACCATCACAACATTCTCGACCTCCTTCACTTTCTTTTCAACAACAACAACCGGATTTGATCCAAATGTTCAATTCTATGCAACAAACTATGCATCAATTTATGCAGAATCAGCAACAATAGCAGCAATAGTTTATGCAACAAGTTATGGTGTTAGTAAACAAGGAACCAAGTGAGCGACCTAAGGGTGTACTTCCAAGCCAACCAGAACAACCAAGGAAAGATGGTCAAGAGCATTGCAAAGCTATAACAACCCAGAGTTGTGTTATTTTACAAGGACCAGTTCAACCCAATGAAGTTAAGGAAAAAGATGAAAAACCAAATAATAAACATGAACCCAATACATTGGTTAGATTACTCGAAAGCAAAGGGAAAGAAAAAGATGAGGTACTTATAGATGAGGTAGAAAAAAAGTGCCATTTCCTTCTAGATTGAGGAAACAAAGTGATGAAAAATATTTCAAAAAATTTCTTGATATATTTAAGAAATTACAAATTAACATACCTCTAGCTGAAGCACTTGAACAGATGCCTAGTTATGTAAAATACTCGAAGGATATTCTAGCAAAGAAAAGGAGAGTATATGACAATGAAGTTATAGCCATGACAGAGGAATGTAGTGCTGTCCTCCAAAGAAAACTACTTCCTAAGATAAAAGACCTGGGAAAATTTGTGATTCCATGCTCAATTGGAGAAAATATTCATTGTAATGCTTTATGTGAATTAGGTTCTAGCAATAACCTTATGCCTTTTTCTGTTTTCAAAAAGTTAGGAATCCAGGATATTGCTCCTACCAACATCACACTCCAGTTGGTTGACTGGTCATTGGTATATCCTAAAGGAGTCATTGAAGATATTTTAATAAAGGTTGACAAGTTTATCTTTCCACGAGATTTTGTGGTGCTTGAAATGAAAGGAAGGAATGACAATATACCACTCATTGTTGGGAGATGTTTATTAGCAACTGGGAGAACATTAATCGACGTAACTGCTGGAAAACTTACACTTAGAGTAAACAACGATTGTGTCACATTTAACATCATTAAATCTATGAATTGCCCGGATGAAACATATGATTGCTCTAAAATTGAACTATTTGATAAAATAATGTACAAAGGGGATCAGTTGAGTGATTCATTACATAAGCCCATAAATTTTCTTTGTGAAGATGATACTGATGTAGAAGAAATGATTAAAGTATTAGATTCACAGCCAATCTTGCCTAGGAGATTCAGAGTTGTGGAAACCTTAGATCTACCAGTGCACAGATTGCTGCCATCAGTTGAAGTACCACATAATTTGGAGATTATCAAGATGGTCGGGCTGTAGACGTTAAACCAAGCGCTTCTTGGGAGGCAACCCAAATGATTTCTTTTAAAAGTTTATTTTTATTTGTAGATTTTTTTAATATTTCTTTTTATTTTGTAGCATGGGTCAAGTGCAAATTAAGTTATTCATGATAATCATGTATCGACTAATTGGTTGAGGGAGTTCTCTTTCACTTCTTTCTCATTATTTTTATTTTTGAGGACAATGTTTAGTTTAAGTTTGAGGGGTGATGCCTTAATTTTGTGCATATTGTTCATGCTCGACTCATGTTTAGATTTAGATATACATATATATATATATATATATATAGTGTAGTTTAGTGTAAAAATTTTATTATGCAATGGTATTTTAGTCTCTTGGTTCAATGATAGATACATGTGACTTAGTTTTACCTTTCTTAAGAAAGCTTGATTAATTGATATGAGGGATGAACTGAGTAAAAGATTGCATTCGAGAGTTGGTTCTCTACCTTATATTATTTTCGCAATCCTTTGGTTTAGGTGATTTCAATGAAAGTTTTACAATAAGGATTGTACATGATGGTCATGACTTTTAGAATTTGCCCTAGCAACTTTCGAGGCGAAATATTAGGCTTGCCATGTTGATGGAAAATGATATAGGCATTTCTTTTTGATGAGTCTGGGCCTTTCTTCAAGCCTACCTAATATGAATTATCCTCTGTACACAATTTCATGGCCTTTATTATACATATTTGTTTGATTACTGTTATTTTAGCCTTGGCTTTTTTTTATTGAAAATATACCTTGCTGCTTGAGTCCTAGCACCCTAGTGTTTTGAATTCGTTATAAATTCTTACAAGGATGAAAATTTGAGTAGTATAGGGGGAAGGCATTGCATTTTTTAGAGTGGTGATTGAGTAGATAGTGTAGACTTTCCTGGCACTTCGCTTTGTAAAAAGAACGAAAAAGAAAAACAAAGAAGAAAAACAAAGAGAAAAAAGAAGAAATTGGGAAAAAAAAAGATGAGGCAATGATCCTCCAACAGTAAACACAAGATGAAGCAATCGTCTTCCACTGGTTTGAAATAAAAGAAAAAAGAAAAGCACCAGGTAGTCAATGGAAAATCAAAGCAAAGTTAGTTCTTATATTGGGTCAACTCGATACTACATTTAAGGAAGTTTGTGTCATATTGCTTGGGGATTTGTTGTACATGTATGTCAGGATTTAGAAAGGATTTTTAATTCTAGGGTGCATATTAGCCTCTGATTTTTCTATCTTGTTTATCCTATTTTTGGTCCCTAGCCCCTGGCCCCGTTACAACCTATAAAGACCTATTGATTCCATTAAATTGGCATTACCTACATTAGTGGAGATGGGAGCGAAAGGTAAACATATTTAAGTATGTTCTTGATTGTATTCTCTTGGTTACAGATGAGAATGATAAGCCAATGGACTATCACACACACACACAGAGAGCTTTCTTTTGGATGTGATTGATGAAAGGGAATTTCTGATTTGATTGACATCTTGTTGACTCTTGAGGGTTTGATTGAGAATCATATGAGAACATAATGGGGACTAAGTATTTTTGTGTAGTAAAATTTTCTTTGTTATGATATTTTGCTCGGGACGCGCAAAAGTTTAAGTTTGGGGGTGTGTTAAGTGTTTAAAGTATACAATATTTACCCATGTTTTTAATGTAATTTTGTACTTCCTAGGTATAAACATTATTAATTAGGTGATATTTTTCTGTTATTATTCTAGTTAATTAATATTTTATGAGATATGCTTAATTTTGGTGTTTTAATGCAGAAAAAGATGAATAAATTAAGCTTTGGAATTGAATGGTCATGACACTTGGGCCCACCCAATGGCTACAATTTATGGTGTTCAATGGAGTCGAGGAGTTGGAAACTTGAAGGGACATCATAATTAATTAGACTACGTCGATTTGTGAACACCCTCTTCGAATTCTTGTATCTCCACTTCTATATAAAGGGGTGGTCATTTGTTGTTTGAGATATCATATCTCATCTCTTGGCTTCGGAGTGTAGTGAAAGAAGTAGTTTTAGTTTTTGAATTCTTTTCTTTTCATAATAAAAAGTAGTTTCTTCTTTATATTGTTTTCTATTTTTATTATGGAGTAATATTTTATTTCGTTCTAGAGAAGAATGGAACTTAACATGATTTAATTGAATTCATTTCAACCTCTTACTCTTTTATTCAATCGGATTGTTTGAATTATCATGTTCTAAATGCTAAGAATAGATTGATTGCCTATATCTTAGATCATGAGGTTTAATTAGATTTTGGGAGAAATTAATTAGATTAGTCATTGATAATTCATCATATGACGAGTCTTTTGACTTGTTTGTCATTGTGGTCGGGAGATACACAACACCGTATGCGATTGTAAGGCAAATCTTAATGCATTATTTTGTTGATTAATTAATTATCACCGGGAGGTAGAAATTGAGGCAAAATAATAGAAGCATGAAGGAGCGGGAGCCACCATGTCATATAATTATCCTAGATCGACAATCCGAGGGAATAAAAGATAAGAGGAAGATTTGATGAAGATTAAATTGATGTTAAGGGAAATTCAACTCTAGAACGAGTTTTATCATTTTAACTTCGCTTTTAATTTAAAGTTATTACTTTAGATTTAGTTAAGTCAGTTATTTTTGTTTTGTTCTTCATTTTATTTTCTTTAATTAATTATAGTAAATTCATCTCCCTGTGGGACGATATTTGAATTTATCATTATACTACTTGTTTCGACCATGTATACTTGCATGTCACTAAAATTATTCAAACAATGGTGACCGAGAGTACCTAGATCATTGGCAACCACATTGTAGCACTTGCCCGTCTTTTGCATGTCACCGCATTAGTCCTTCCTTGGGACATGGTGCACATTGTTAGACAGAGTCATAAAAGATGACACCAATGGGGAGCTTATAGTATGAAGAAATTCACATAGTTACGTGACACATGAACATGGACCATCGAGTGCCTTAAACAGATCCGTTAGGCATGGTATAAGGTCTACCTTGGAGAACTTGGACCTACAAATAAATCACTATGGATGAAGGATGTGTATTATATTTTATGAGATTTTTCCTTATTTTTCTGAATTTTTTAAGAATTATTACGAGTTTGTATTATTTTTGGCTCTAGTTAGAGTCGAGTTAAGTTTTAATTACGAGACAACCATTCGTTTTCTTAGACGACAATTTGTTTTCTAAACAACCATTCATTTTCTTAGATGACCATTTGTTTTTCTAAACAACAATTCATTTTCTTAGATGACCATTTATTTTTCTAAACAACCATTCGTTTTCTTAGACGACCATTCATTTTTCTGTGACATATATATATTTCACACTTCTGTCATTCAGTCACCATCATCCTTCTCACCCAACTTCTTCTTTTTTTCTTTCTTTCTTCTTCCTCACAATCCTCACTTGAATAAGCCATCACTGTGTAACTAACGATTAGGTATAGGATTTTATTTGATTTAATTATTTAAAATTAATAACTATTAGCACAACATGCTAGGATTGATTAATTGTTGTGATGAATGTCTGATTATAGTTGAAGTGATGATTTGCATGATTTGATTTATAGTGAATGATTATTAGTGATCTAATTAAGTAAATTAAATTTGAGCATGCTAACTAACTACAACATAACTTAGAAAAATTTAATAAAATTGGTATGAATAGGATGAGTTAGAGTTATTTCTACACTGATAATGATTGCATTGTATGTGTGATATTCATGATGAGTTTGATGTATCATTCAATTAGTGGATGTTAGCTTCTAGATTTGATATGTAGGTACGGATTATGAGCTTGCCGCCTAGGCGTGTTGACAGGCTTGGAGCTTTTACCTGGTCCTTTTAAGACTCGTTTTCTATTTTACGCTATTCTATTGTGTATTTGATTTATCATGTGCAGGATGAGTTAAGTGGTATTTTATCGGATCCCACATAACTCAGGCCATTTATCCAACAGTTTTCTAGATTAATAACCCTCGAGGTTGAGATCCCTGAAGATAGTGATAGTTATAGCCTTACAAGGATCATTAGATAGTATTAGTGTGTCTTATAGGGATGTATATGGATAGAGTCCTAGAACAAGAACAGTGTGACCTCTAGATGAGATGGCCACACTGGTCAGATTGTTCAGTTAGCATGACAGATGTATGAGTTATAACTAGGGTATACAGATCATGCAGATGGTTAGACATGCAGTATGACCTCAGCCAATGAGAGGAGTTCGACTCGTATTAGAATTTTGGCATAGATGATGGGTTAAGTGAGGGAGCATCCATTAGGGAAACATTGTTTTCCTTGTGCTTTGCTAGCACGATTAGGTTCTTACCCTGATACATAGGATTTAGCCTTTGCCCTGAGTATAGGAGGTACCTTCATGGTACTGTTTAGGGCTTAAATTGTAGGTAGCCGATGGTAGACCAGTTTAGAGGAGACAACTTCACCCCATCTTGGGAGCAACACAGACAAGGACTTTAGTCAGACCAGACCACGCGGGAAACCAGTGTATGCTCATCTTAACTGATAGCTATGGTTGAGAGTCTACTACAATGGTAGTAGTCATATGAGTCAAGATTAGTGCTACAAATTGGTACGGGATGACAGGTCACGCACCATTGAAGAATGAATGGGACACGTGTCAAACCTCATTGAGTCCTCGTAGACTTGAGCATAAATAGTGATTCTTTGGGTCATTTGAACCCCATCCATTTAGAAGTGTGTGACCAGTACAGTATCGAAGAAACACATGCCTACTTTTAGCTAATTAAACTAGAGCCACTTAGAAGCTATCTCCTAGGCTCGTCATTGATTGGCTATTCTATAAGCTTGCCACCTATGGTAGAGTCCAATTATGATGATCGTGGAGACATATCCATGGACCTACCCATATGTTTGAGCCACCCAATATCCTATACAGAGTTTTTCCATTACCCTTATGACTTAGATGGGACCCTCATTACATACCTAGTAGGATTTTCTCAGCTTAGTGTACTCTCCCAGCACCACTGATGTCAGACTATGTGAGGATGAGACACTTCATAGTCAGAGTCATAGAGTAGTGTGACCAGTTTTTCATTAGAGATCCATTCACTTGTCATGTGACTAGAGATGTCAAATAGAGCCGAGCCTCTACACAAATATTTTCACACTCACCCTTCTAGATATATTAGTCATACTATCTATTTTTCAGATGGTAGAGATGAGTAGACATTGACTAGCGCACCTACCACAGACTAGATGCAGACTCCACAGTTCTATGCAGAGCATGTTTTCATACTCCTTGAGACACACTGTATATGTACAAGTGTTCTCGCCATCATTCCATCACAGGGAGTCCCTTCAGCCGTAGTTAGTGGTAGTATAGATAGTTACGAGAATCATAGCATGCAGTAGAGTTATAGCAGTTGTCCTTGTTTCATTATGGAACAAAGTGAGATAATTGATTTAGGACCGAGTTATCTAGGACCTGGTGAGTAGTCTAGTTCATCTTACAGGGACACTTGAGTATTTGACATGAATTGGCGACATCTTACAGGGACACTTGAGCTCATTAGCATTTACTTTTATTTGGCACTAGAGTCCACCATATGCTAGTAGGTCTCATAGGACACCCTAGTATACCTATAGGATCTGGAGTAGAGTGTCGTGAGGGTACACATAGTTGACTTTTTGCATTGATGAGGATTAGAGAGGCATGGGTAGTGAGCTTCATCAGAGTTTAAGAGTTCTAGCATCATGTTGGTCCGTTTGGGCCGTGTGCAGCTAGCTTTCGAAGGAGAACTACCAGTTTGCCAATGAGATGGCATCTTCAGTTGAGTCCTCTAATCGTAGTTGCTGTGAGAAATTCTGAGGATGGAATTTTCATAAGGAGTAGAGGTTGTAAAACCCCAACTTCGGGTAAGGGTTTTACTCGCTTGTGGTTTGCCCAGTTTGGACCAGTCTCGAGTCATTTAAAGAGAGCTCGAGCCAGAATAATTTTAAGAATATGAGTATGAGGCCTAGATGGCCATAAGAGTAAGTTATGGAAGGTGAGTATGCCTCACATGCGTATGATAGTTTCAGTTATGATACAATACAGTATGAGTTATTAGTGTATACACGAGGTATACATATGATTTTTATGAGTTAGCTAGAATTTTAGGCCTAGATATAGGCCGTTGCAGCGCTTAATGTCCGTTTGGGATTTTCTAGGTATTTCATTAGCATGTAGCATAGGAATTTCGGATCACTGGATTGTGCCCCTATGGGTCTAGCTTGAACGAGTTTAGGGTTCGAGGCCCATTTAGCCTTTTTGCCTCAATTCCAGCCTACATAGTCACTTTCAGGACTCGAGTCAATTTCGACTTTGGACAGTCTCGATCTAAACTTTCTGTCTATTTGTATATTGCATATACCCATAGCTGGGTCCACTAGACCACGAGTTATCTGACGTTTAGATCATGCAACGTGGCAAGATATGGGCAGTTCACGTCAGCCCTTGCTTTACGATGTTATTTATGATAGATTTCCCATGATTTCATACTTACACCCCTAGCATTGCCACCACTTTGGCTCACTACTGTCAAGTCCACACCTCACCCTCGGCCACCGAACAGGCACCCACATGGCCACCTCGCGGCTGGCTATCAATTCATACCTACGATTGCCACCGCAGCGATGACATTTTTGCTATCAATTTTTGCCGCCCCAGCCACCCATTCAGGCCGTTTTCCGGCGCTGGCAACTATCCTTAGGCCGATCCGACCACCCACACAGCTTCATCATGGAGAGTTCTTCATTTTGAGACCACCCACGACCACCATCACGGTCGCGACCACTACCAGCATCGCCGTAACCAGGTGACGAAGCCGCGTATTTTAGACCTTTTTCCAGCTAGCTGACAGCCAGACCTTTCCGATCGTCACTGCCATTGGGTTCCCCGTCCTTCCCTCCGTCTATCTCAATCGGCGGCGACCCTAGCATCGCCACCATTGGCGTTTTCTGATGACAGGCACCGCCACCTCCATTCAGCCCATTTGCTCGTGACTGTGTCCGCCATCCGTGTCGTGTTCGCCTAGCCATGCTCGAGTTCGCCCAGTACAAGCCCGTGTCTGTGTCTATCAGTCTAGTACATGCCCACCCAGTCAATCCAGCCCAGTTTTCCAGTTAACCTAGACCAAGTTGGTTCACCTTGATTTGGCCTAGTTCAGCTCAATTTGGTCCGGTTCAGCCCGTTTTTAGCCGTTTCTTGATCGTTTTTGGTAATTCGTGAACCCCTACATTAGTTTAGATGTATATTCACATTTTTGAGCATGCTTTGGTGTTATGAGTGTTTTTCTTTATTTATTAATTTATTTATTCATTCATTCATTCATGATTATTCATTTCTTATTATTTATATATTTGTTGACTATGATGAATGATTATGCGACTAATTATTGTTATTGATAGTGTATATTTTATAGATATGTTTTTCATATTTATCTTATTTTATTTATTTAATTGATTGATTACTAATTATTTCTTACTCATGTTATTATTTATACGTATTTTGTCATATGTTCGTATATTTAATATTTACATTAATATTCTTAATGATTAATTAATATTAGTCATTTATTTATTTATTTACTTATCTATTGATTTATTTATTTAATTATTTGTTTGTTTGTTTGTTTATTTTTCTATTTATTATTATTATATCTTGATTTACGTGTCAGGTGTTTATTTATAGGCTTGTTAGCATTGTTTTCTTTATTACTATGTATTGATAATATGAATACATACTACGAACATGCATCATATAAAGACATCAGTATGTTACTTAGCACTAGGTTTCGATGCAGATTACGGAGCTTGCCGTTGAAGTGTTGATGCGGTTGGAACTTGGACCACAGGTTCATAAGACTCTCTTAATCTCTCCTTGACTCCCTGTGTGTTGAGTTTAGCCATGTTTTAGACATAAGATGACATTATGAGTGTTTAATTGGATCCCTCCGATGTCGAGCCATTTAGTAGTTTTTTCAA
This sequence comes from Piper betle, assembly GCA_033002965.1. Lineage (NCBI taxonomy): Eukaryota > Viridiplantae > Streptophyta > Magnoliopsida > Piperales > Piperaceae > Piper > Piper betle. The sequence continues at coordinate 14,544 of JAURVB010011492.1, read as the reverse complement.
CACATGTTTAATAAAACTACAAGTATGAGACCCCTTGTTGGTTTTCGAACTTAAGCTTTAGAAATATACGATATACGCTTCTTCCCTAAACCTATTATATAAGTATGAGCATTTTTTTACTGATTTCATGAATAAGAGAGTGAGTAGTATAGAGATATGTATAAACCGCACTAGTACTCTTTCAAACCCTGAGGTAGTGCGGTGTATGAGAGTACTGTAGTAACGTAGCACATTTCTCCAATTTGTAGCAGTAACTTCAACTGTTCATTTTTCCACTTGAGTATTATAGCAGGTGACATATGAAAGATGTGAGGGCATAAGCGTTGTATTTATGAATAAGAATATTAGCCATGTATGCGAGCTAGCCTTACTGCCCAATGTGAGGCAATATTAAAATTTTATATGTTTTTGTAGGTAATGGAATACCCATTTGCCAAATCATATTAGTTATTTTTCGGACAAGTAACACATCGTTACTAATGTTTTTTATATAATATATGTAGTTTTTGCAAATCATAAATCGTCTTTGGTGGAAAGACAGACAAACGTTGCACACATGAGCTAAGCGGATTAATTTTTTTCTTACTTTACTTATATTTGATGTATTTTGACATCTATTTAACAATATTTTCTATTCTCATGACACTAAGCTGGTTGTTTCGATCTATTTTATTAATCGAGCTTTACCAACTAACAACTTTAAACATGAGTCGATTCTATCGTAACATTTCTGATTTGGTTCTTAAGTGAACTAAAATTGGGGTGTTACAATTGTATCCTGAATGTGGTGGGGGCACCGAGCACTGAAGGCTGTTGAGATAAATTTCTAAAATAAACTCTGGGTTGAGCCAAACCAAACAGGGTTTGGTTCAGTAAATAAAATTGGCTGTGGGTCAGAGCTGGTGACGGACATAGTCAATTAACACTACTGATCTGAATCACAACAGAGGTTGCGGACAGGGGCGGGCGTGGACAACAAGCTTGGACGCGACAGGCCTAAGCGAGTAGGCGAGTACAGACCTCCTGTTCTCCTTCCCCGCGTCTGCACTTCTTTCCGGTGACACAGATTTGTTTTGATAGGAGAGCAACACAGCAAGCTACGTGGCACACACCTGGGCAACTGTTCGGCAACGGGTGGTTCTTCTTCTAGTGCCAGTTCCTTCTGGGCAGGGTACTCTGGCAGCACTTCGGCCACGTAGCAACAAAACTCTTTCTCTTCGTGTCACTAGCGGTGAGCATCGCCTCACGACCCGTGGATAGCAATGGTGGTCCGACGACTTGGCTCCAAGGGGCAATGGAAACGCAATGATCTGTTCAGCAAGTAGCAACACTCCTTGGCAATGATCTGTTCTTGTGGACAGAGGGACATCTTGGCTCCAATGACAGCACCTCAAGGCTTCACGGCCGTGATTTCTCGCAATGGCCAGGCCGAGCAGCAACATGGCAAGGTGGGACAGCCGGGAAAAAAGCAGCAAAGTGGCTTACGGCGGCGAGGCTTCAATGAGCTTCGGTAAGGGCTTGGAACAGCAAAGGCTTGGCAAGATGGGCTTCTCCCTAGTAGGCTCCAAAGAAGGTGACGGCAACTCCTCGACAATGGCAGCTAAGCAGCAGTGAGAGCCACCATTGTAGCGGCAGGGCAACAACTAGACGAGATCCAAAGCGGAGCTTTGGCTGTGAAAGGGCTCCGGGTGAATAGACTTACATGACGGGGACCTCTTCATTCTAAGTTTTTTGGTGAAGGGATGGCTTATTCCATCCTATTTAATGGGCCTCGAGTTAATTATACGTCGGGTTTGGGCTATTCTAACTCGGGCAAATTAATTTAGGCTGAATAAAAATACGTGCGTACCTACAATACATTGTACTTTCATAAATATAAACCTCCGCTTACATGGGACCCTAAAAAGGGCTCAAATAATATTAATATCAAGTCAACACTTTTTAAACATCATTTGCTTTGTGGTTAATGTTTGGCCATCTCGGGTTTGTCTCCTGAAATACTTATCTTATTGTGCAGAACTCTTATCGCATTTTAGACTGTATTACGTTCAATAGTACTTTAGTTAAGTTAAGATTATTTTTGTTATTGTTGTTATTATTATTATTATTAAAATAATTTTGGAGTACGATTCTACCCACCTTAATAATCTAAAAAATTTGTTGAGTTCTACTTATATATTTATAATTAGAACAATTAAATTGAATTTTGAATAATACACACTTAATGTAGAATTCTACATATTTTTAATTTAGAAGTTCTACGTAATATAAGTTTTTTATTTATTCAGTTATTTATTTATATAATTATTGTACAATAATAGTCTATTCGTAATTTTATCAAATTTAAAATCTTTATAAAATGATAAATTTAATTTAAATATTTAAACTCAAATTAAAATCTTTTACTGGTCACTATCTACTTAATTAAGATTTTTACTTATTATTAACACAAACTTTAAATTTTTTTCAATATTTTTATATGACAGTTATATTCTAAAATATATATTTTTTGTTAAAGTTAAATAGATATTCACTATTTTATTTAAAAATCATAATTAATAATATTTTTTAGATTTTATTTTGTTGTTGTTATTATTATATATTATTCATAAATTTAAATGCAACCTTGCTAGTTCATTATAACATAGTTTATGCGTCGTAGTCAATTTTCTTAGGCAATTTAAGTTCCCATAGAAGTCTTATTTATGGTATCTATCTACAAAGAACATACGCTTCCCAATGAAGCCTTCACAATGCTCCTCAGTGTGGGTTTTCCGTCTTATAAATGACCACATGTCATTAAGTACTATTATAATTTTACCCTTTCTTATTAAGAAGATGCTAACTAAATATCTCTTTGTACTTTTACCATTAAGTATTCTCATAAATTTACTATTTCTTATCCGAAAAATATCAATTTAAGTGTTTTAAGTATTAACTAAACATATTTGATTGAATGTGCAGATTAAATTTTAAACTAAGTAATATGTAACATTAATAAGATATATGAAAGAATTCTAATTCTTTTAATACAGGTAGGCCTATTAATGAAACATCAATTTATTATATTAATCAATATGAAATCTAAACTAGTATAGTAAGGCAATGACTAATTATAAAGTACAAAACAAATGAGATAAGAGAGTTTGGTCACCTCCACATTTTCTCTCTCCCTCTCCCGTTTTCAAACCAACAATCCTCTTTTTCTTGTCTTGGTTTTACAGAAAAAGATCATCTTTCTTGGTCCTTACGGGTCCGTTTGGATAGAAGGATTGTAAGAGAAAAGATAAGAAAAGGAATTCGGAAAGAAAAAAGACAAACAAAAGAAAATTATTTTTCTTGAGATTACTTGCGTGTGTTTGGATCAAAAAAGAAAAGAAAATCATTTTCCTTCACTTCTTTTGATTCAAAAAGGAAAATCAAGACAGAAAATTTGTTGAAATATTGTAAAAGAATTTTTCTTTGCTTTTATTCAACCTATTTGATAAAGTGCATAACAAGGTTAATAATATAAATCTTAATCTAACAATTTTTTTAAAATATATTATTTAGTATATAATTCAAAGCTACACCATTTTGCTCAAGTATATTCTAAATTACACACCATATTTAAGCATAAATAAGCCATTAAAATAGTTTAATACTAACCACAACAAATATAAAATCGACAATAAAAATACCAGCAAAAAAAGTTCAATTAGCAGATTTTAAACTGTTTATAATAAAAACACATACAAGATCAAAACAGCTATCCCTTAAACAAAGGATCAAAGCACAATACCTAATAGTTTTGCATTACATACCAAAATAAATAATAAAACAAAATACAGAAGTCCAACATCAACATTATCATATACTAGATGACTAAACACAATGCAAAATAAAGAACGATGTATAGCAGGAACGTCATAGGGAATGAAGACTCTTGCTTTGTCTTGGTGAGCAACCAACCATTCTACATCATATTCTGCAGCATCTTCGATAAGCCCCTTCACGAGATCTCCCTCTATAGTCTTTAGATGGATCAACAAATTTTATATTATTTTGTAAAGCATCAAGCTATAAAACCCATGACTCGAGTCGAGTTTTACATTATCAAACCAGTTGGTTCAAGTTGAGTCAGTTTTATGAACTGCCTGGTGAATCAAGGCCAATCGTGTGTTATGAGCGATGAGAGTCAAATATACTTGAGTATATAATGCTAATGTCAGAAAGATAATGAATAATAAGTTTTTAGAGTATATAATAGTAGGCTGTTTTTTCTATGTATTTAATTGCAAAAATATTTTTAGGTAGAATAACGTATTTAGACACGTTATAGAACAATTTGGGTGGGTTATTAGCTATAGAACATGTTATTATGATATTGTGGTGTGCACTATATTTTATGGAATTTCCCTCTTTTTCTAGATTTTATTTAGGATTTATTACAAATTAGTTATTATTTTGACTCAAGTCAAAGTCGAGTCAAGTTTTATTTACAAGATTGCCCCCGAGAACTCTCCTGACCTTTTTCCTTCCCCAATCCCTCAACACCGCCTCCATCCTCATTGTCGACGACCCTCTAGCAGCTACACTGCCGCCAATCAACATCTCCGAACCCTACCATGTCGTCGTTGTGCCACCCTAAGCATCCTCGGTAGCCACCTGGTCTCCACGACGCCCGACATCCCGAGATCTTGCCGCTCGTCCCCATGATGATTCACCGCCGTTTGCACCGCTCTATCGCTGTCATGCCACCGACACCTCCCCCTTTGACCCCCGACCATTTCCCATACCCAGCGCCACTGTCCAGGCCGTCTGAGGGCCAATTGTATGACTGAGTGACCCCTACTAAATCGACGCTGCCGCCGGCAGGCATAGCCGAGCTGGTTATAACGACCCGCCCGAACCAGAACGGGTGTTACTTAAAAATAGAGGTAATGTAAATGTACCATTCTAGAACATGAATTGAAATACAGCAAATAAGTCTCGCAACATATAATATGAATCATAACAATAAATCATGTTCTCTAAAAATATAAAATAACCGTCTCATAGTCCCTGACCGTTTCCCATAGCCACATTTATAACACAAGAGAATAATAAATGAGTCCAATTTTTTTATTATCGATTTACCATACCCGCCGGCAGGTATAGCCGAGCTGGTGCTAACCCATGGCCCCAATTGTCTCACTAGAAAAGTCACCAGAAAGCCACCGAAAAATCGCAAGAAATTGTCGAAAAGACCAAATTCTCTAAAATTTGCCGGATCTTCAGTAGAACCCAATTGAACTTCAAATGCCGTAGGGTGTCGAATTCAAGTCTCAAGCTGCACAATGAAACCTTGAATCTCGCCGATTGCCAATGACAAGAGGTATAATTAATCCAACTTACTTTTTTAAAGGTGATAATTATTACCACAACATGCTAGGATTGATGAATTGATGTGTTAACTATTTTAGTGTAATAATTTTGCTACTGTTCGTACCGCTCAATTGCCGCCGATGCCTCCCCTTCAACCCCCGACCATTTTCCTCATACTTAGTGCCACCACCGAGGCTGACAAAGTGCCAATCAGACGACCGACCAATTTTGGTCAACTCGATACCACCGCTAGCTATAATCACCGAGCCAGTGTTGACCAATAGCCTCGATTGCCTCGCCAAAAAACCTCAAGAACGTTCAAAAACTGTCTGAAAGAGCCGACAAACTAGATTCACTGAAATTTGCCAAATATTCTGCCAAATTCATCTAGTAGGACCCAATCGAACTTCGGATGCCGTGGGTGCCGAATTTGAGTCTTGAGCCGCATGACTAAAGCCATCGCCGATTGCCGATAATGTGAAGTATAAAGAATCAGACTTAATTTCTTAAAGGTGATAATTATTAGCACAAAGGATTGGTGAGTTGATGTGTTAACTATTTTGTTGTAATAAAAATATGAATTATTTAATTGAATTGTTTTAAAATGAATGCTAAGGAACTAATTAGGTAAACTAAGTATTGTAATCTAATGCAATGTAGCATAGGAAAACTTATATAGATTGATATATAATTAATGTGACTGTGTATTAATGTGTGTGCTATGGGATGTCTGAATGCATCATAAGCGGGTGTTAGCTTTTAGTTTGATGTGTACATACGAAGTAAGGACTCGCCATCTAAGTGCATGGTCACGATCGGAGCTTATACAAGTTTTGTTTAGGAGTCGCTTCTAGTTTGACTTCTATACTCTGTCGTGTTTTGTTTCAACAGGTAAGTGGACATGTCGAGTGGTGGATTTATTGTATCCCACTCCACACGGGCCATCTAGTCGTATGAGATTTCTGGATTAGTAACCCTCAAGGATGAGATATCTTGAATTTGTTTTTGAGAACTCAGATCTAGATCACGATGCCTTTAGGGGCCTATTATATTGAAATCCCTACCTAGGCCTATGCACATATAGTTTTTTAAGTTTTCGGTGAGATGTGAGACAAAGGAAAACTAACGACTATGTCTTAAGATAAGGCGTGTGTTCATCAAAGCAGGCTCTAGATTGGTGATCGTTCGTTCCATTCTCGAGGGATCCTGATAATTTCATCTTTGAGTTCCTCAAACCCAAAGAAGTGTAGAGGTTTATGGGTACTGCTATGTAGTGCATGTCTATACTTGTGGTTTTAAAGGGTATTGAAGGCACATGCCTAATACTACTCAGCTTCTGTACTCAGTGCCAGGTTTAAAACGAAGGATGTAGAGGTTAAAAGAATAGGGAATGATTTTCCCGCACAAGGGATAGTTTAAAGTAGTTAATAAATGAGATGAGATAGAAAAGGGAAGCTATCGACGCATGGTCGACGGCTCCTAGTTATTGCCTTATGAGAGATGTTATGAGGAAGAGTAATGATGTAAAGACCGTGAAAAAGAAATTTCAACTCAGATGCGGTCCGGGGACGAACGCGGTCTGGGAAGTACTGAACGTGTTATATTCTTTACCCGATTAATTATTTACCCATTTTATTATTTACCCGGTTAAATGAAATATGGGCCTAAGGGTGTTTTCACATACCCTAGCCATCTTCCTCACCTTAGCCACCTAGTTCTCCTCTTCCTTACCAGGGCTTCTTCCTTGCTTGGGTATCCTTATTATCTCCCTATTCTTAAATTTTATGCATTCATATGTCTTTTTAATTGATAATAACCTTGATAAACATGAGAATTAAAGTCTTAAATCAACACCAAAAAGAACTAAACTAAACTGAAATTGGAATCCTGTCCATGGACGAGTAGCCTGAAACTTTGGCAAGATGGGCGACCGTAAGAACACTTGCAAGGCAGTCCCTCACACCCCGACGACCTCTCTTGCTGCTGGGTCAAAGGGAGGGCTTGCCACGTCCCTGGTTTTCCAGTGGGTGGCAGAATTGCAGTTGTGTGGGGCGGAGTTGCAAGGGTGATGGAAGTGGCGACGTTCTGCTGCAATTGATACTGTAATGGAAGCTTCAGAGGGGTAAACGCCAGTTGTGCTTCGTCGACAGCATCATGGGTTCCATCACAGTAGTTCAGGCTGCCGGAACAGTCCACTACAGACCACCTTCTCGCCGGATTTCATTGCAGCGATGTGCAAAAGTGGGGAGAACGACCATACTCCATGCAATGTCTAAAGGTTGCTGATCCTTACTGTCTTGAGGCCGGCCTGAGGTCGTGGAACATCTGAATTGGAGCAAGGTACAAGAAAGGAGGGGTCTTGAGGCTGGGAGAAGAAGAGCATACCAGGAGTTGGGTGCCATGGTGCAGCACATGGTCGTCTTGGTTAACTGCTGTAAAACACGCACTTGCGGCTTCCTCGCTTGCTGATTTTATCTTGTTGATGATGCTTTGTTGGGATGTTTAAATGGTGGTTCAATTAGGTGTCAAGATAAGTTTTGGAGGAGAAGGATGAACCTGTTTTTGGAGAAGAGAAGAATGGCGACGGAGAAGAAGAAGAAGAAGGGTGGCAGTTTTGTAAATATGGGTTGACTCGATACCCACTCGAGTTAAAAAATAATACGAACTTGTAATAAATCTTTTAAAAAATAATTATTTTAATGGGTTATGGGTTAAATTTACTAAACTAATTAATTATTGGATGAAATTGACATGGACATAAGTATTAAAAAATACGGTAATGATAAACAGTCAATAGTTAATTAGCGTAATACAAGTGATTAAATTAAATCGGACGATTATAAGTTAATAATAAAATAATAATTTTACCTTTATCATATTAAATTTAATATTAGGTAAATAAAGTGATTATTTTTACTAATGAGTCAGTAATGTAGAAAATGGGTTATTAAATTATAGTCGGGTAACAATCACAAGCGTCGAACCTAAATAGGATAATGAAAATAAATAAAGTTCAAAACTTTATTGAGTCGAATAATTTAAAATAATTGTATTAATAATATTTTTGAATTAGAATAATACAAATTATTTTAAATAATTTAATCATACAACTAATTTAATTAAATTGCTATGAATAAGAATAGCGATTAAAGATTTAAAACCGTAAACTAAATTATCAAGATTGTGGTTAAGTAATTATCATCTCAAAGGAAGATATACTAATGATAATAATTAAATATTTTCTATAAGTTAATAATTATTTTATTATTTGTTAAGTATTAATTATGATTTAGATACTTAATTTAAAATGTAAAGTAGGACTTAAATGATTATATCACATGAATAATTAATTATCTCACTAGATTTGTTGAGAACCTAATATTTAATATTTTTGAATTGTTACATGTTATGTTGTCAAAAATTTTAATATATATATTATAGACATATAGGTGCATGCATTACTACTCCAATATAGATCATTGGTCGCAGCTGCGAGTTCGAAATATCCAAGTTCGTATAATCATTTAAAATGTTGTACTTTTCCTTGTTGGTAGCCTTGGTCGGCCCGAGCCTAGATTCGACCACCATGCGCTGGAACGCAATCAGGGTCAAGGAATTGACTCAGTCCGACACAGGGCCGCACCTTTAAAATTATTATGTATGTCCGTATAATTATTTAAAATGTTGTATTTTCCCAAACTGGTATAATTATTTGAAATTTTATATTTTCCCAAACTGGTATAATTCTTTGAAATATTGTATTTTCCCAAACTGGTAGCCTTTGTCGGCACTAATCTCAGAATGAGCTAGAAGATAATTTCTTATCTCAGAATGAACTGGGAGATAATGGCTAATCTCAGAATGACCTAGGAGACCACCTAATCTCAGAATGAGCCGGGGGACAATTTCTAATCTTTGAATGAACTCAGAGACAATGACTAATCTCAGAATGACCTGGGAGACCACCTAATCTCAAAATGAGTAGGGAGACAATTTCTAATATCAGAATGAACTGGGAGACAATGACTAATCTCATTAAATGACCTGGGAGACCACCTAATCTCAAAATGAGATAGGAGACAATTTCCTAATCTCAGAATGAATTGGGAGAAAATTTCTAATCTCAGAATGAGTTGGGAGACAACTTTTAAGAATCTCAAAATGACCTAAGAGACAAATTATTAATCTCAGAATGACCTGAGAGATAATTAGTAAAAGACTTTTGAAACGATAATAATAATAAGTGGGTGAAATAATAATAGGGATTATATTGACTTGTTTTATTTAATTATGCGGCTTAGTGGTTTTATCACTAACGCGGAATTGCCTCCGCAAGTGAGCAGCTGTGGAGTGAAGAATAGAAGTGTGGTTGGTGGTTCTTTTACCAACGTAGGTATGGTGAATCAATAATAAAAAAATTGGACTTCCTTATTATTCTCTTGTGTTATAAATGTAGCTATGGGAAACGGTCCGAGACTGTGGGACAGTTATTTTATATTTTAGAGAACATGATTTGTTGTTATGATTCATATTCTATGTTGCGAGACTTATTTGCTGTAAATCAATTCATGTTCTGGAATGTTGCATTTACATTACCTATATTTTTAAGTAACAACCGGTCCGGTTCTGGCGGGTCGTTACAAATGATGTTTTCATTAAACAAATGTAAAACCTGCGACCCAAGTTAGGGTTTTATAGTCAACACCGGTCGGTTCGACCGTTAATTTTTAGTCAAGTTAATTTCAAAGCACGCGTACTGACCCGAGGCCGGTCGTGTGTTATGAACCATGAGGGCCATGTGTACCCAAGTATATGACGATAACATCAGTAAGACAGTAGCAGAATGAGTTATCAGAATATATTAGAGTATGCCCCGATATATTTTATTTATTTAGTTTCGTATTTGACCGTAGAATTAGTTTTAGGCTGTTTACCATGTTAGGACGTGTTATTTATTAGTTGTGGGTGGGTTAATAGGTGTAGAGCATGTTATTTGAGTTAGAACACATTTATTTTATTTTATGATATTTTACTATATTTTATTTTATTTTTGTGGAATGTGTATCATAATATTGACTTGAGTCGGGTGCAAGTCGAGTCCTTATTACGAAATTGACGTGACCACATTCTATTCCCCCCACTGCCCCTCCCCGCCCAACCACCCCCTTCGCAGGTGAGCAGCTGTGGACTGAAGAATAGAAGTGTGGTTGGTGGTTTTTTTACCAACCTAGGTATGGTGAATCGATAATAAAAAATTGGACTTCCTTATTATTCTCTTGTGTTATAAATGTACCTATGGGAAATGGTCCGAGACTGTGGGATAGTTATTTTATATTTTAGAGAACATGATTTATTGTTATGATTCATATTATATGTTGCGAGACTTATTTGTTGTTAATCAATTCATGTTCTGGAATGTTACATTTACATTACCTATATTTTTAAGTAACAACCGGTCTGGTTCTGGCGGGTCGTTAGAAATGATGTTTTCATTAAACAAATGTAAAACCTGTGACCCAAGTTAGGGTTTTATAGTCAACACTGGTCAGTTCGACCGTTATTTTTAGTCAAGTTAATTTCAAAGCACGTGTACTGAGCCGAGGCCGGTCATGTGTTATGAACCATGAGGGCCATGTGTACCCAAGTATATGACGATAACATCAGTAAGACAGTAGCAGAATGAGTTATCAGAATATATTAGAGTATGCCCAGATATATATTTTTATTTAGTTTAGTATTTGATCGTAGAATTAGTTTTAGGTTGTTTACCATGTTAGGACACGTTATTTATTAGTTGTGGGTGGGTTAATAGGTTTAGAGCATGTTATTTGAGTTAGAACTCAAATATTTTATTTTATGATATTTTACTGTATTTTATTTTATTTTATTTTATTGGGAATGTATATCATAATATTGACTTGATTAAAAATTGAATGTCATGGTTTGATGTGAGTTATTTTGAATAGGAATGTTTTCATGAATAGCATTGAACTAGGGATTGAATCATTGATTATGTTATCATGAATCAAAATGATGAAATGATGAATTCATGATCTAGATTGATGCTACCAAGGAAGTTAATAGATTGTAATTGGAATGGATGATTTATTCATGTTAGTATAGGTGCTATTGTTTCATTAGATAGATGCATATAATTTTGTTGAGGATGTGAGAAATGTGATTGAACTAATTAAGATATAATTGAGATTATAATAGAATGCATTCAAATCGTATATATGCATTATATAGCTAGAATAAGCATTAGTCTTTAGTTTTGATATGTAGGTACGAAGTAAGAGCTTGCCGCCTAGGCACAAGAACACACGCTTGGAGCTTCTATTAGGTTTATTTAGGATTCATCCCTGATTTATTGTTCTATTCTATTGTGATTTAATTTACTATTTATTAGATGGCTTTAGTGATGTTTTATCGGATCGCACTTAACTCAGGGTAATTTAGTCGAATAGTTTTCCTGATTAATAAATTCTGAGAGATGAGATCCCTCAAAAATGATTTTGAAAACAAGATCCACTACGAGTTGCCTTCAGACCTATTATATAAATCCCTTCTTATGCCTATATATATAATTTTATCGTGTTTTTAGTGAGATGAGAGATGGTGAAACCAACTTACACGTACCATGAGCATGTTCATATGATAGTCAAAGCGGGCACTAGATTAGTGAGTGGGTTGTTCCATTCTAGAGGGATTATGACAACTCTGTGTTTTAGTTCCTCAGACCAGGAGAACGTGGAGGTTTACGAGTACTATTAAGTACAACGCACATTTGGACTTGTGGTTTAAAGGGTACTAAAGGGGACTGTGTAACACCCAAAATCCGGTTTGTGCTAGGGCCAAACTAGAATGTCACTGGTCCCTATTAGTTCGACTAACCCAACCCTGCGGATCTACTCTCAGCATTTCGAGATGGAAGATGTTTATTGAAATGCATGGATGAATGCACAGAACCCTAATATGTTAATACATGAATGACATGACTACTAGTTTACCAAACAAAATAAATACAATAAAGTCGATAAAAATTCTGAACATAGAATAGACAAAATATCCCTTAAAAATGCAATTAAAGTCTACCCTCTCAAATCAACATGTATAAATATATATAAATATATCATGCATTGATATTTGCACAAAATTCTAATCTGCTGCATAATTCATTATAAATCTTGGGTCTCGACCCATTTGTGCATTATAATTACTTTTCACATCATATGAATTTAATTGTCATACCTTACATCACATCATTCTTAATATAATGACAATATAACAAAACATTAACATTCTATCGTCTAACATGTGTGTGTGCAAGAGACGTCACTGCTCCTTCGTCTAGGCTGGCACATCCTACTCTTGATCAACACCTACATGTATTATAACAACATGTCAGTTACGAGTGTTACTGGTTCAAAAATATAACTATATCAAACTGACTATGAGAGCAAACTCTCATATAAAAGAAAACATCATGAAACCTCTGAAGGGCATCATCTACTGAACTAAAATCATCTTTAACTAAATTGATCTGCTACTGCTGACTTTCTCATTTCACTTTCTGGTCCCTTGGGACTACTGTCATATCGTAAGCTCTTTTTCTTACTTACATCCATACCCACTTGAGTAGCACGGTTGTCAGTCCCGGCTTACGACTGGCACATGCTACATGCGTGGAATGGTTGTTGGTGGCTTCGACTGGCACATGCTGCTAGCATAACATGGTTGTTGGTTCTAGTTTATGACTGGCACATGCCACTTGCACAGCACGGTTGTCGGCGGCTTTGACTAGCACATATGGTTGTTGGTATTCCCGGCATTGACTACCACATGCCACGTGTGTAGCATGGTTGTCGGAAGCTGCAACTGGCACATGTCACATGTGTAGCATGGTTGTCCATTCCGGCTTACAATTGGCACATGCCACTTGCCTAGCATGGTTGTTGGCATCTTCGACTAGCACATATGGTTGTCGATATTCTCGGCATCGACTGCACGTACTACTTGTGTGGCATGGTTGTTGGCGGCTTCAACTGGCACATGTGCTAGCATAACATGGTTGTTTGTATTCCGGGCTTATGTTTGGCACATGCCACTTGCATAGCATGGTTGCTTGCAGCTTCAACTGGCACATGCTCACTCGTGTAGTACGGTTATTGAAAAACACGAAAATTACATATATATAGGAATTGGTAGGGATTTATATAATAGGCCCAAATGCAACTTGTGGTGGACCTTATTTTCAAAAACATACTTAGGGGATCTCATCTTTGAGGGTTATTAATAAGAAAGATCGAACGATTAAATGACCCAGGATAAGTGGGATCCAATAAAATACCACTCAACTTGTCCTACAATCTGTAAAAATAAATCACGATAAAATCGAGCAACAAATCAGGGGCAAGTTCCAAATGGACCTCGGTAGAAGATTTGAGCATGTCTTAGCGCCTAAACGGTGAGCTCCTACTTTGTACCTAATTGTCAATCATGTGGTGATGGCAACAAGGTTGTGGCTAGCTTGAGTGAGGATCATGGGGAAAAAGAGAAGGAAGAAAAGAAGAAGGAAGTTGGGTGAGAAGGATGAATCGTGGCAATGTCAGAAGTATAGAATATATATATGTCAGGGTGAGAAAAATGAATGGTTGGGTGAGAAAAATGAATGGTTAGTGAGAAAAATGAATGGTTGTCTTGTAATTAAAACTTGACCTAATTCTAAAAAAATAAATGTCCAACCGACTGGTTCAAACTATAAAACCCTAATTTGAATTACGGGTTTTACATTCTTCCCTCCTTATAAAAATTTCGTCCTCGTAATTTTAAATTAAGAAAGCTTCACTTTCGATGTCCTAGTTGACCACATCTAAAGCATGCATATGTATCCACTCTGCATATTTTTCCATGACGGCATCCACAGTTGTGACATGTTGGGTGTCTGTTGTCCTTGTTCATAGTCTCGGCGGGGTCGAGTAACTAAGATGTACTCAGCGTCGCTTGTGGCTCACACCACATCCCCCAAACTGACAAATCTGCATTTATACCTCTGCCAACCATGTAGTGGCAGCCTCTGTTTCGGTCTGATGGCTTTTAATGCTGCAGCAGCTTATTGAGCCTGGCTCATTGGGATTTCCCTGGTAGTAGTGTGGCTCTAGATCGTCTAGACACCATCTCGCATGATTACTCCAACTC
>JAURVB010011491.1:0-13946 GCA_033002965.1 Piper betle | reverse complement strand
TTTCTGATTTACCCCGATTCTGAATCGGATTTTAATTGGTCGGAATCAGGGTAAATTGGCCGATTTGGACGCCGATTCGGGGCTAACTGATTCGGCCCCAAAATTGGATCGGCACGCTACCGATTCGATTTTAATCGGCCGATTCCACTCGGAATCGGCCGATTCATGCATCCATGATAGATTTGCCATCTTCTTCTTCACCAATGTTCTTCTCTTCTCATACCTTCATCCTTGGCACCAAAACAGGTCACGACCTTCACCAACTGCTTCCCCAACAATTTGATTGAACAACCCTATTGAGCACCCCAACACAGCGTCAACAACAAAATGAAAACAGCAAGCGAGGAGGCCTCAAGTTTGTGCTTTACAACAGCTATCCTAGGTGACACCCTGTCCTGCACCAAGGTGCACGACGCCTGACCAACAGCACTGCCGGGAACGCAAGGCGAACTCCGTCCAGCCAGCACCACTGCCGGTAACACTCCCCTTCTCCCTGCACGACAGCCCACTATCCAAACCCCATGCACAGAAATCACAAGACGCTAGGGACAGCAACTTAACTATCCTAAACCCAACCAATTACATAGCATAGGACATTGATGCAGCAATAGCAAAACAAGATGACCATGAATTGATGAAAACAGCAGAACTTTACATGATGATCATGAATTGATGAAGCAATATAAGTAATATAGCAATCATGAATTGATGAAACAGGAGAAAAATAGCATGGCGATCATGAAACGCATGAAAACTAAGAGTAGGGAGATAGGAAGGATACCCAAGCAAGGAAGAAGCCAGCTCCGGAAGAGGAAAAGAAGATGAGAGTAGGCGTGTAAAGACAGTGAAAAAAAAATTGGATGCGGACGCGGTTTGGGAAGGACCGAACGTGTTATATTTTTTACCCGGTTAATTATTTACCCATTTTATTAATTACCCCGTTAAAAAAAATACGGGTGTAGAGGTGTTTTGAAATACCCTAGCCATCATTTTCATTGTTATAAATTTGGAAAGGGGACGTCATTTTTCACATACGGGTGTAAGGGCGTCTTCCTCACCTTAGCCGCCTAGTTCTCCTCTTCTTTACCGGGGCTTCTTCCTTTCTTGGGTATCCTTCTTATCTCCCTATTCTTAGTTTGCATGCATATTCTTTTTAATTGATAGTAAGCTTGTTAATCATGTAACTTAAGTCTCAAATCAACAAGAAAGAAAAGAACCAAACTAAACTGGAAAACTGAAAATCCCGTCCATGGCCGACAGGTGCAAATTGTTGGCGAGATGGGCAACTGTAAACAAGTTTGCAAGGCTTCCCTCACACCCCGACGACCCCTCTGGTTGCTGGGTCGAAGGGATGGATTGCCATGTCCCCGTTTTCTGGTGGGTGGCGGAATTGCAGCTGTGAGGGGGCGGAGTTGCAAGGGTGATGGAAGTGGCGACGTTCTGCTGCAATAGGTGCTGTAATGGACGTTCAGAGGAGTAGACACCCGTTGTGCTTCGTCGACATCATCATGGGTTCCATCACAGTAGTTCAGGCCGCTGGAATAATCCACTACAGACCACCTTCTCGCCGGAATTCATGGAAGCGACGTGCAGAAGTGGGGAGAACGACCATACTTCATGCAACGTCCAAAGGTGGCCAATCTTTCTTGTTTTGATGCCAGCCTGAGGTCGTGGAACATCTGAATTGGAGCAAGGTGCAAGAAAGGATGGGTCTTGAGGCTGGGAGAAGAAGAACAGGCCAGGAGTTGGGCACCATGGTGCAGCACATGGTCGTCTTGGTTAACTGCTGTAAAACACGCACTTTAGGCTTCCAATTGGTTGCTGGAGAAGGTTGAAGTTGAGGGAGGACGCGATATCTGGGTTTGGGTGCCAAGAAAAGGGGTGGAGAAGAAGGGTGTGGTCTGGTTTTGGTGCAAAGAAGAGTGGCGACGGGAAGAAGAAGAAGAAGAAGAAGGAGGAGGAGGAGGGTGGCAATTCTGTAAATACTGGTTGACTCGATACCGGCCCGAGTTAAAAATAATATGAACACATAATAAATCCTTAAAAGTAATTATTTTAATGGGTTATGGGTAAAGTAACTAAACTAACTAATGATTGTATGAAATCACCACAAATAAGAAAAATACGGTAATGATAAACGGTAGATAATTAATCGGCGTAATTCAAGCGGTTAAATTAAATCGGAGGGTTATGAGTAATTAATAAAATAAATATTTTTATCTTTACTATATTAAATTTAATATTAGGTAAATAAAGTGATGATTTTAATAACTAGTTAGTAATGTAGAAAATGGGTTATTAAACTCTATTCGGGTAGCAATCACTCATGTTCGAACCTAACTAGCAAAATTAAAATAAATAAAGTTCGAAACTTTATTGAGTCAAAAATTTTTTAAAAAATGTATTAATAATATTTTTGAATAATATAAATTATTTTAAATAATTTAATCGATCAACTTAATTAATTAAATTGCTATTAATAATAATAGCGATTAAAAATTATAACCGTAAACTAAATCATCAAGATTGGGGTTTAGTAATCATCATCGCAAAGGAAAATTAAATACTTGTTAATTAGTAATAATTATTTTATCAATTGTTAAGTATTAATTATGATTTAGATAATTAATTTAAAATGTGAAGTAGGACTTAAATGATTATGTCACAAGAATAATTAATTATCTCACTAGATTTGTTGATAATTTAATATTTAATATTTTTGAAATGATATGTATACATTAGATATTTAGTTACACGCATTCCTACTCGAATAAAATTATATTTATGTATAACTTTATATTCTCGTTCAGATTAGGATCAGTGGTCGCAGCTGTGTGTTCGAAATATCCAGGTCTGTATAATCATTTGAAATGTTGTACTTTCCCTTGTTGGCAGCCATGGTTGGCCTGAGCCCAGATTCGACCACCATGTGCTGTAACGCAATCGGGGTCAAGGAATTGACTCAGTCCGACACAGGGCCGCACCTTTAAAATTATTATGTGTGTTACTATGTGTGTGCTTATAATTAATTGAAATGTTGTATTGTCCGTATAATTAATTGAAATGTTGTATTTACCCAAACTGGTATAATTATATAAAATGTTGTATTTTCCCAAATTGGTATAACTATATCAAATATTGTATTTTCCCAAATTGGTAGCCTTTTTCGACACCAATCTCAGAATGGGCTGGGAGATGATTTTTAATCTCAGAATGAACTAGTAGACCATGACTAATCTCAAAATGAATTGGGAGACCACTTAATCTCAGAATGAGCTGGGAGACGTTTTTTAATCTCAGAATGAGCTGGGAGACAATTTCTAATCTCAGAAGGAACTAGGAGACCATGACTAATCTCAAAATGAATTGGGAGACCACCTAATCTCAGAATGAGGTGGGAGACAATTTCTAATCTCAGAATGAACTGGGAGACCATTACTAATCTTAAAATGAATTGGGAGACCGCCTAATCTCAGAATGAGCTAGGAGACAGTTTTTAATCTCAGAATGAACTGGGAGACCATGACTAATCTCAAAATGAATTGGGAGACCACCTAATCTCAGAATGAGCTAGGAGACAATTTCTAATCTCAAAATGAACTGGGAGACCATGACTAATCTCAAAATGAATTGGAAGACCACTTATTCTCAGAATGAGCTGGGAGACGATTTCTAATCTCAGAATAAACTGGGGGACCATGACTAATCTCAAAATGAATTGGGTGACCACCTAATCTCAGAATGAGCTGGGAGACGTTTTCTAATCTCAGAATGAGCTGGGAAACGACTTTTACTAATCTCAGAATGACCTGGGAGACAAATTACTAATCTTAAAATGACCTGAGAGATAATTACTAAAGATTTGAAACTATAATAAAAAATGGGTGAAATGATAATAGGGATTTTATTGACTTGTTTCATTTAATTATGCGGCTTAGTGGTTTTATAACTAACGCGGAATTGCCTCCGCAGGTGAGCAGCTTGGGACTAAAGAATAGAAGTGTGGTTGGTGGTTCTTTTACTAACCCAGGTATGGTGAATCGATAATAAAGTTGGACTTCCTTATTATTCTCTTGTGTTATAAATGTGGCTATGGGAAACGGTCCGAGACTGTGGGACGGTTATTTTAAATTTTAGGGAACATGATTTATTGTTATGATTCATATTATATATTGCAAGACTATTTGCTGTATTTAAATTCATTTTCTGGAAGGTTACATTTACATTGACTATATTTTTAAGTAACACCCGGTGCGGTTCGGGCGGGTCGTTACAAGGCGGCTAGGGTGAGGAAGAGGAGGAACAGGTGGCTAGGGTGAGGATGATGTCCCCTCTCAAAATATAAAATGAAAATGACGGCTAGGGTATGGGAAAACACCCCAACACTTGTATTTCATTTAACCAGGTAACCGGCTAAAGAATAAAATATAATAATTAACCTGGTAGAGAATATAATATAAATAATAATAATAATTCTCCAACGTTCGGTCCTTCCCAAACCGAGTCAAATTTTTTAATTTTTTTTCAGTCTTTACAATCTCCCCCAACTTAGAAATATTTCGTCCCCGAAATATTATAACGGCAACAAGACAATCATGAATTCAGCCAAGGCTAAGTGTTTCTCCCAGTCACCTCCCCAGTCAAGAATGCAAGCTCGCAACAAATCTTGCAAAGTTTGATTAGTCCTCTCACTCTGACCATCAGTTTGGGGATGATATGTTGTACTCAACTTGATTTGGATTCCCATGGCTTTTTGGAAAGCTTCTAAAAAATGTGAGGTGAATAGGGGATCTCAGTCGGAGATTATCTCCTTTAGAATCCCATGCAACTTGACAATATTGTCGACATACAATCCTGCCAGGTATTCCGCAGTCCTCATTGATTTCGTGGGGATAAAGTGAGCTACCTTAGTTAGTCAGTCTACAACCACCCATATGGAGTCATGCTTCTTCTGAGTCCTTGAGAGCTTTGTAATAAAATCGCATGTGACACACTCCCATTTCCAAGTTGGTATTTCTAAAGGTTGCAATAGTCCTCCAGGTAGTTGATGTTGGGCTTTGATTTGTTGGCAAGTCTGACACTTGGAGACAAAATCCACAACATCCCTCTTCATCCCAATCCACCAGTAGGTTCGCTTTAAATCCTCATACATTTTAGTAACTCCAGTGTGTATCGAGAACTTTGAGCGATGAGCCTCCTCCAAGATATTCCACCTCAGTGCATGCTTCTCATCACCCATTTGTGCTAGCTTAAAATGATCAACTAAATCATTGAAAATAACCGAATTTGCCAGTAACCTTGTTAGTTGCTCCACAGGGTTGATAGCCACCACTTTTACTGACATGGCCCAAAGTCTAGCTAGCTGCTGACCTTTGTCCACCTTGCCCTTCCAACTCAATGCATCTCCTACAATATTTGCTTTCCTGGGCGGTATAAGATTTAGAAGCCATAGTCCTACAAATACTCTATCCACCACCTCTGTCGAAGGTTCAGGTCATTCTTGGTGAAGATATACTTCAAACTCTGGTGGTTAGTGAAGACTTTGAACTGGGCTCCATACAAGTAGTAGTGTCTCCAATCTTCAGGGCAAAAACCACTCCTACTAGTTCCAAGTCATGGGCTGCATAATTTTGCTCATGATTCTTCAATTGACGAGAGGCATAGGCCACCACTTTACCTCCCTGCATAAGCACACATCCTAAACCCAACAAGGACACATCACTGAAGACTACAAAACCTTCATTACCATTTGGCAGTGTCAAGACTGGTACAGTTGTTAGACTCTTTTTTAGAGATTGGAAACTCTCCTTACACTTACTACTCCATTCGAACTTAACTTCTTTCCTTGTGAGTTTGGTCATCGGCGATGCTACTAAGGAGAAGCCTTTAATGAACTTCTTGTAGTAACCTGCTAAACCAAGAAAGCTTCTGATGTGAGTGACTGACTTGGGTTGTGGCTAATCAGTGACTACTTTCACTTTTGATGGATCCACTGCAACTATGGCCTTTGAGATAATATGACCAAGGAAGTTTACCACCTTCAACCGGAAGTCACACTTTGAGAGCTTGGCGAATAGTTGATTCTTGAAGAGTAATGGACATGTGGTTCTTATGCTCTTCTTCATTATTTGAATAGACTAGAATGGACATGTGGTTCTTGTCCAAGTATGCGTGAAATATTGTGTTCATGAGTGACATAAAGGCTACTGGAGCATTTGTTAAACTAAAAGGCATGACCAGAAACTCATAATATCTGACTCCTTTACTCGCAACTGGTAATAACCAAACCGCAAGTCTATCTTAGAAAATACTTCGGCTGTTTTCAGCTGATTAAACAAGTCATCAATCCTTGGTAAGGGGTACCGATTCTTAATTGTCACTTGATTGAGTTGTCAATAGTCAATACATAGCCGAAGTGATCCATCTTTCTTCTTCACAAAGAGAACAGGGGCTCCCTAGAGTGAAGTACTTGGTCGGATGAAACCTACCTGCAACAACTCTTATAGTTGACACTTTAACTCCTTGAGTTCTGCTGGAGCCATGCGGTATGGTGCTTTAGAAATTGGTGTTACTCCAGGTGCTAGGTTAATGGTGAACTCTAGTGTTTTCTTCTGGACAACGGGCTTTGGAAAATATTATCCATTGAAAGCTGCCACAAATTCCGCCCACGTGATGGAAGAAATCTCACGTCGATGGAATGTGGTTTTTTTTCCATGGATTTCCACCAGTAAGATGCTTCCTCATGAAGCATGCATGTTGCCAACTTCACTTGATGGTGGTGGGGCACAGATAGAGCTCTAAACGCTTTTGGTAATCTTTATCCAGCTCTTCGCCTTTATTGGATCGATCCCTCGAATAAATACCTTCAACAGTGTAACGGTCACTATCTCAATAGCCGGTGGCAACACTTATCGGACTACTGGTGGCATTGGGTTTGGACGGTCCCCTTGGTCACCCAGGTCCCTGCCTGCCCTTGGGCACACCCCTGACCACCGACTGGGGTGATGCTAGGACCCGCTGCTGAGTTTGAGGCTCCATTCCCCGCTACCACTCCTGGTAACCGCTGAACTATATTTTGAACCACAGAATTTGTATTTTCTGAAGCCTGCATGTGTCCCATTGCTAACCCCAGCTCACGACCTTCTTTGGCATGTGACCGGAAGCCTAGCCAATGTCCCTAGTCCGGCCCACCATCTAACACGTAACCAGGTTGCTCTGATACCATTTGTAATGACCCAACCTAAAGTGCAACGTAATGGGCCTAAGTCATTTATTTAAAATGGTTAACCCAAGTTAAAGATCTATAGTTCATTCTCACTTATAAACAGGATCTTCTCCCAGTAGGTATTAGATGTGGGATTAAGTGAGGGATCTCACAATCCACCCACCATAGGAAATTTTGTCCCCAAAATTCCTACACTTGGCCTGTTGCTAACCCCAGCCCATGACCTTCTTTGGCCCGTGACCGGCAACCTACCAATGTCCCTAGTCCAGACCACTATCTAACACATTACCAGGTTGCTCTGATACCACCTGTAATGACCCGCCCAAAGTGCAATGTAATGGGCCTAAGTAATTTCTTTAAAATGGTTAGCCCAAGTTAAAGATCTATAGTCTATTCTCACATATAAAGAGGATCTTCTCCCAGTAGGTATTAGATGTGGGATTAAGTTGAGGGATCTCACAATAGCAGTCGATGAGGATGAGTACCATGGTGGATTTACAGTCCCATGGACACTTCACCACCTCCCCTCTTCCAGTAGTGTATGTCTGTCCCAAGAATGTTGTTGGCTACTCTTCAAGAGACAGAGTCATGAACACACCAAGGATACTTGATTACCTTTGACCGCAGATTTAGACATTGATAGGATTCCCATCGATCTGCCAGGGTCAGATTAGTGATGGCTATTGAGAATTGGTTAGTGATTATAAGAGCAGATAGTGTAGGCTCACCATTGGATCCCCATTGTGCATGTCACCACTATGACCTTATTATATTTTCGAGGAGAAAAGTTCCCAAGCTGGGGAGATTGAGGGCTGATTTTTCTCCTTAGTATATTTTCGAGGGAGACAATTCCCAAGCTGGGGAGATTATAAAAACCCGAACATAATTAGGTTATTTTATTTAGGATTTTATAAATCTTAGAACAAATCATAAATATTATTTAATTAAATTAATTCTTAAGAATCAATATCATAAATTATCAATTATGACCTTTAGCGTACCGGTATGGTGATATTTATGGATGGTTTAAAATAAGTTTTATTTATTGAATTTTTGGGATTAGGTGTTGTTAGTGCGATTTGTCACCCATTCGCATTAACTCAATAGTCAATTTTTTTGACTTTTCGTTATCATACAAATAGTTAATATAGTTATGTGTGATTATGTTCTTTTCTATAAAATTTAATGTAGTGACTTCTTAAATTCCACACATATTCTTCTATATAAAGGAGAATTCTATTGATGTCAAATAAAAAATCATCTTGATAGTTTGTGATCATATTTGGCTCACAAAGGGAAGGCTTTAGAGAAGTTTCATTCATATTACGATCACGTGTTGTAGTTGCAGGTGCCTCATCACAATTCTAGGTTCGTATAATTACTCGAAATATTATATATTCTTATTTGGGAGCCTTGGTCAGCCTGAACCCACCTTCGATCACCATATGCCAAGCGCAACTATGGTCAAAGAGTTGACTCAATCTGACACGGGGCAACACCCTTAAACTTCTTGAAAGATTAAACACCTGCCCCCATGTCGAAAGGGTGATAGGGCACAATGGCGCAAGACAACTCATTATGTACTTGTGATACCGAAAGGGTGATTCAATGACAAATATCGGTAACTATAGGCCATGGGCCAAGTAGTGTGTGTGTGCATACTTGGGATTGTAGTTGGATGGGCGGCCACCCTCCCGGCATAGTAAGAGCTTGATGTAGGCTCATAATCAATAAAAGGTTTAATTAATGATGTTGTGGACTATATTAACTTGTTTCTTGTAATTATATGACTTTGTATTTTTATCACTAACACAGAATTGCCTCCGCAAGTGCGAGCATGGAAGGATGGGTAGAGTTGGGACAGCTAGAGGACTCTGTTATTAGCCTTTTAAATTTTTTTCTTATTTGTTATTATAAATTTAGATTGTTTCCATGGTAGTGGGATTTCGGTTTGGTTCATGGGGCATAGATTATTCCGAGCATTTGTTGTATTACATTTTATGTCATGAGTTTATTTAAAATCTTGAAAATTAATCGAAAATTAATTTATGATACACTTAGTTTCATTTAGTAACACTTGGCTCGTGGCTTGGAATGGGCAGGTCATTACAGGTGGTATCAGAGCTGTGTTTCCTATAGAACCATGCAAATCAATCCTTACCTTGTTGAAAGTCTAAGAGTCCACTATCCCAAGGGTATAATTTCTTTTATGATCATTCTTTTATGGAATTAATTTCAATTGTTTTAGATGGTAAGTATATATTATTGTGTACAAAATGAGTTGCGGGTGAACATCAACAATGCAAGTTCTTATTTCCATTAGCTTATAATTTATGACTAAAGTACCTTGTCGAAAGTCCAGTATTTATCTTTTCTCAATGTTTTGTGCTGTTAATCAATGAATTTTTCATTAATAAACCGAAGTCATAACCGAAAAACATAATAATGAACCATAATGAAAAAATTCGACGTTTCAGATGGCAGGCACGCGTAGACAGTCAACCCGATCTACTCAGTCAAGTTTGAACGCGGAAAATGTATTGGCCCAGATCCTGGTGGCCACACAAGGACTAGCACAGGCTTCAACAAATACTAACTCTGTTGAGTGGTTACCGGGAGTAACAGTTGGATACGGAGCCTCAAACTCAGCAGCATGTCACAGCATAACCCTGGGCGGTGGTCGGGGAGTGCCCAAAGGGGGGCTGGTTTAGTGGTCTTAGGCAAGCGAGGGGAACATCTTACCCAGCGTCACCAGTAGTCCAACAAGCATTGCCGCCAGTTGTTGATGATAGTGATGCGATACTATGGAAAAGTTTAGGAAGAATGGAGCCGAATTGTTTGTTGGAGGGATTGATCTGATGAATGCTAAGAGCTGGACAAACATCACAGAAAAAGCTTTAGGGCTTTGTCTGTGCCCCACCGCCATCAAGTGAGATTGGCAACGTGCATGCTTCAAGAGGAAGCATCTTACTGGTGGAAGTCCATGAAGAAAACCATATTTCATCAACATGAGATCTCTTCCATCATGCGGGCGGAATTTGTGGTAGCGTTCAATGGATAGTATTTCCCAGAGCCCGTTATCCAAGAAGAAAGCGCTAGAGTTCACCAACCTAATCCAGGGGAAGGACTCAGTCCGGGACTATGCTAAGAAATTTTTACAGTTGGATCATATTGCACCTAGGCTTATGGCAACCAAAAGGCTAGAGCAAACAATTCTTTTGGGGATTGAAGCAAAAATTGAGGAGCAAGATTGCTATGGCACCAAGGAGTATGATAATGGAGGTGATTGACTTGGCCACTACTCAGAAGTTAGTGTTCGAGTATGACCGTGTCCAAAAGCAGGGAAGGTTACTTCACAACTTAAGAATGCCAACCTTGTTAGTAACCAAAATAGGCAAGCAGAACACCAACAACAGAGCCACAAGGGTAACATAAAAGGGAACCTTAAATGGAAGAGTGAGGATACCCACTTGAGATAGTGTCCTAATTGCAACAAGATGCATTCGGGGAGATATAGGGAACCCCAGTAGGTGCTATAATTGTGGGAGGATGGGACACTTGCAGATGGAGTGTCATCAACCTTTGAAGCAACAACAGGAGCAGCCTGAGAAGGGTAAGGCACCAACTCCTATTCGCCACCCGACACTTGTACAACCGGCAAACCAGGGGAAGGAGAAGCTTTATGCGGTTGAAGTCGAAGGCACTAAAGAAGAATGGCCACTAGATGATACAAAAATTTAGATAATTATTAAATAATTTGAAAATAATGTGGACAAAGTTGATAAGTCATTTTATATCATACGTTATTCATAACTATGTACTTTTTTTATTGTAAAATAATAATAATAATAAAGGTAAGAAGAAAGAGATGAATTAACACTGATACTATTAACAATGAAGGGATGTTTTGAAGAGTTGAAAATTAAAAATTTCCTTAGTGGGGATTGAGGTGGCTACTTCTAGATCTAGAACAAGTTGTAGGTCGAAGGGCAAATTAAAAGGGAACCTTTAGAAGTATACGAGAACCTGAGGTATCGCAGTAGATAATTGATTTATAGAGACATATTTTTAGCATATTATAACAAGCTTCTTCTAAGTTTGAGGACATTCTAGAAGTGTGTTTAAGCATAACACTGGTATGGGATGGTGTGCCACTTATGTGTCATGCTAGGTGCATGTGATACTTAACCAATGAGTGTATATGGGACGCCTTTACAATCAGAGGTGTTATGTAGGTCGTATGGGTGGTATGGGATACCTGTGCAATATGGATGAAAGTGTCATGGGACTATGTGACCCACTTTAGCTATGCATATGAGTGGCAATGCTTAAATCAAGGAGAAAAATGTACTAATGAATTATAGTTTTTATATGGCAAGATATGAGTTTATGGAAAGTAACGAACACCAATGGAGCATAGAGATATGTGTCAAGTCATTCCAAATGACTACTCAAATGTAATAGATGATCAACTTTTGAGATGTCATCAAACAATTTGGCTTTAAGATGTAGAAGTAGTGAAGAAGTAGATCAAATTGACTCACGTGATCAACCATCACAAATTAGAAGTGGAAAAAAAGATTGTAAATTGTGAATTTTCTAAAAGAACTTTTATAAGAAAATGTGAAAATATTTATACTAACTTCTAGAGAGCTAGTACAAGTATACCAACACATAATGGAAGAAATGCTTAAGATAGGATAAGAAAGAAGTTAGATGAATGAGTGATTTTCTCTTATAACCATACTATATTTTTAATGACAAAAATTCTCAAGCTAGGGAGATTGTAAAACCCCGATTTTTCGCCTTATGATCCTATAATATTTCCGAGGACGAAAATTCTCAAGCTGAGGAGATTGTAAAACCCCGATTTTTCTCCTTATTATATTTTCGAGGATGAAAATTCCCAAGTTTGGGAGATTGCAAAATCCTCAAAATAATTAGGTTATCTATTTAGGATTTTATAAATCTTAAAATGAATCATCAATATTATTTACTTAAATTAATTATTAAGAATCAATATCATAAATTATCAATAATTACCTTTAACGTACATGTACAGTAAAATTTATGGTTGATTTTAAATATGTTTTATTTATTGAATTTTTGGGATTAGGTGTTGTGAGTGCTATTTGACACCCATTTGCATTAACTCAGTAGTCAAATTTTTTAACTTTTCGTTAGTTAATTTAGTTATGTGTGATTATGTTCTTTTCTATAAAATTTAATGCAGTGACTTTTTTAATTCCATGCATAATCTTCTATATAAAGGAGAATTATATTGATGTTAAACAAAACATAATCTTAATAGTTTGTGAGCACATTTGGCTCACAAAGGGAAGGCTTTAGTGAAGTTTCATTCATATTAGGATCAAGTGTCATAGCTGCAGTGTGCCTCATCACAATTTCAGGTTTGTATAATTACTCTGAAATATTATATATTCCTATTTGGGAACTTTGGCTGGCTTGAGCCCACATTCGATCACCATGGCGCTGAGTGTAACCGCTGTCAAAAAATTGACTCAGTCTCAACATAGGGCAGCACCCTTAGACTTTTGAAAGATCAAATATCTGCCCCTTGCTTGAGCGGGATGATAGGGGCACAATGGCAAGACGACTCATTATGCACTTGTGATACTGAGAGGGTGAATTAATGACAAATATCGGTAACTACAAGTCATGTGCCAAGGTAGCGTGTGTGTGCTTACATTGGATTGTAGCTGGATGGGAGGCCACCCTTCGAACATAGTAAGAGCTCGGCATAGACTCATAATCACTAAAAGGTTTAATAATAACCCAGCTAAAAGCGCAACGTAATGAGCTAAGTCATTTCTTCAACAATAGTTAACCAAGTTAAAGATCTATAGTCCATTCCCACTTATAAACAAGATCTTATCTCAGTCGGTATTAGATGTGGAACCAAGTTGAGGGATCTCACAATCCACCCGCCTTAAGAAATTTCATCCCGAAATCTCCTACACTTAGCCCATCGCTTGCCTCAACACACGTCCTTTTCTGGCCCGCATATTTTTGAGTCACCCAGTATTCTATACAAGTTTCATTACCCCACTATGACTCAGATGAAGATCC
Organism: Piper betle; assembly: GCA_033002965.1. Taxonomy (NCBI): domain Eukaryota; kingdom Viridiplantae; phylum Streptophyta; class Magnoliopsida; order Piperales; family Piperaceae; genus Piper; species Piper betle. Next base: position 631 of record JAURVB010011491.1, on the reverse strand, counting down.
ATTCATCACCATAGATAGAGACATGATGTCAGACATGTGAGGATGAGACCCTAGTTAAGAGTCCTATAGTGTGATTATTTTCCACGAGAGACCCATTCTCCATGACCATAGACACCAAATATCGACCATTTTTACACTCACCCCAGATATAGATCAGTCCTACCATTAGTTTTCCAAGGCTGAGATGAGCAGATGATTACGCACATGCCACAAACCATATGCATTCCCACAAGCCCATGTAGAGTACATACTCCTCAGACACACGTAGCACAAGTGTTTTACTGCCATTCCATCACAAAGAGCATATTATAAGAGTCATAGTATGCAGTAGAGTCATAGCAACTGTCCTTCATTATGAATAAAGTGAGATACTTGACTCGAGAGCAAGTTAGCTAAGACTTGGTAAGTACTAGTTCCTCTTATGGGGACACCTTTGAGTGTTTGACAGATTGGAGACAATGAACGTACACAAACTCAGTATTACACCTATTTGCAATTAGTACCCACCATATGCAAAGGTGATTTACAGACACCCTAGTATAGGTATAGGATCAGATGAGTCCTAAGAGTATCCTGAGTTGACCTATCATATTGATGAGGATCATAAGGAGAAATAGATATAGTCTCTACT
>JAURVB010011490.1:0-18397 GCA_033002965.1 Piper betle | reverse complement strand
CTTTATTTTTGGGAGAGTCATGACTTTATCATATTCACACTATATAGTCACAAAGATTTTATAACGGTCTTAACTTGTATACAATTCAAAATAGTCTTCATTTCATACTAATATTATTTTTAATAAACAAATTAATATATTTCCTATGCATACCCCCTATAGCCGCATCATCCATAACTTTAGGTAATATGTTAAAGAAAGAAATATTATTTTGTCATCTCAAATATAATTGAAAATCACTAAGGGTACAAACAAAATATTTTTTCTTCAACGATCTCACTCAATGAAGAAAAGGGATTATCCCTCCACTATCCTCATGGTTGAAATAGCATGTGTGGTATGAATCACATATTATGATGGATTGATATTTACTAAAAATATAACTCATATAGAGCACGTGTCATTTATCTACGTCATATACATTTGAGTCCAATTGTCACTCAAATAATTAACCTGAAATATTACCCCAACAACAACTTAATGTAAATTATTTAAGTCCCATATTTGGCTTAATGAGATATATGACTGTAGGATATTATATTGACTGTTTTCGAAAATAGTTTTATCTTGATCAAAATATTACTCAAGTACTAGAGGCAAATAATCAGGGAGAAAGTCACTCATCTCATTTAACATGATATTTTATATGTTCAGATAATTTAAAAATAAATAATGAAGTGAAAAAAATATTCACACGGAAAAGCCTACTGATATACATATGAAAAATACACAGATATAGAAAGGAAACCCGAGTGGATATCATATACAGAAGCAGGAACAGAAAACTATGAACATTTACATTGTGCAGGTGAAGGCAAGCAAAGGCATTCTGCTGCAAGGCATTGATTAGCATTTTTCTAGATTATTATTAGATTCTATTTCAGGGATTTGTTTGTAATTTCATTGGATTTTTATAGGGATATTTTAGAAATTAATTTATTAGGATTTTTTAATCTCCATTTATAAATAAAGAGTAGTCTCCTCTCGTAAGTAGATGACTTTTGATTAATTATTAAATTAGTTGTGTGCCTCCTCTAGGTTTTTTCCTTTTACAATCTTCATCTTTTTTTCTTCTATTTTGACTTTCATTTCTTTTCCTTCAAAATTTATTTTTTTGGCAATTTAAGAGCTCGTCTAATTTCTAGATTGCTAGTTATCATTCCATTGCTGCATTACATTCTCAATCCTATACTCGGGTGCACCGAAACTCCATGCCATAATTAATAGACCCAAGATTTTCCCATAATAGTGTTTGACAAGATGAGTTTCAATCCAAAATACCTAGCTATTTGAAAGTCATAAAAAACGTAGAAACTCGTATTTATCCGATAGTCCACACGTCCCACAAAAAATGGGAATTATTCTCCCATGCGTGCAAGTTCTTGCAAGATGCCTTATTGGCCTTTTCCGAGTAAGTCGTCTCATCTTCGGCCTTCAATAGAAAATAAGACAAGATATTTTAAAAATGTAGGAATCCAAGTTTATGTAAGAGGCTACACACACATCTCACGAAAAAACGCGGGACATTAGGACACTGAACCTTGACATTATGAACGACAATGTTGAATTATAAATAGCCAGATGTCATATATATTAGTCGTATAATAAAAAAAATCGACAATCATGTATATTAATGTGTCGTATAATGCTTAAATTATTCACTTGAGACAAATTATTCTCCTAATCAGCAATTACTAATCTAGCTAATTTGGATGCAAGTGGAGAGCGTCCTTTATTGAGTGCGATTCTCGCATCTTCTAAACCTTTGGTAACTCCCCACCCCCCACTTTAAGCATCCAAAGCTGTCTCTGCTCTCTCGTCATCTCCCAAATATCCAAAATCCCATTAGCATATTCCCTGTTGCTTTCTTGCGACCAGGACATGATCTTGTGATCATAGTGCATCCCTTGTCAGCGAGACCAATGCCCAACTCCAATTTCGCGTATGGTTTTTGGGTTTGTTCAACCTCAACCAGTCCATATTCGTGTATTGTGTGATGTGCTCATTGTGCACGCCAATATTTTGCCCACAAGGAGCTGAGTCATTTCTCCCACTTTTAAAGTACAATCTCGCTGTGTATCTGATAGTGATAAACAAACAGGCTGGTGGACCTTGCAAGGTTTTTGACAACCTTCTCAACATCTAGATATGTACGCCAACCTTAGACCAAGGAGGCAATGCAAATTTATCTATGTGGGATGAGGATAAAGGTTGCCTAGTCTTGGCTTCAAATAGAAACCCTTTTAGAACAGCCATGACGGGTTGGCAGTTCCTAAGATTATTTACTGTTGAACAATGTTATGCGTTGGTAATCTTTTCATGTTTTGATTGATATGAGGGAAAGCTAAACAAGTAGGAGGGTGAAGTAGGTAGTCACACATGCTGACCTGGGCACCACATCCTTGGTTAAGCGAAGGTGCAGCGGCTGTTATGCGATTTTATCGGCCGCGCGCTTGACTCGGTCCCCCTACCTTGAGCTTTCTCAGACTCATCCCGTGTCCGCGTTGTTTCCCACTAATTAGCTCCGAGTTTAATTAAATTCTAGGCCTACGTAGCTTTAATTTCGTACATAAATTATTTTTTAAATATTAAAATAAATTATAATATTTTAATATTTTAAAAATAAATTCTAATTAACTTTAATTTTAAACATAGATCTCGACAAAATGAGAATATAGGCTATATATATATTACTTAATTTAAATATTATGGAATCAAGAAGGGGGCTGAAATTTCCTCCCGTGGCCATCACCACGAATCATAGAGTAGAAAAAGTAATATAATTTTGTAAATTTTAACTTTATTTTTAAAATTTTCATAATATCTTAAAAGAAATTTGTAAAATCTAATTTTTTTAACATTCTTAAATCTCATTGGTGATGAATAGGAATGTTTAAAATCTGATTAACCTTGATTTAGCTGGATACTCGATTTGAAAAAACTCGTTTCAAAACTTAACTTGATATTAAATGAATCGAACTTAGGATTGCACATGCATAGCTCGACTCGAAGTTCGATATTTAATATAATAAGTAAATTTTTTTATCATATTTATCGTAATTTTTATATATAAATATTATTAAATTATAATATATCATTATATGATATCAAATGTAAGTAAATTTATATATGATTAAATTATCTTTTATGTATAATTATGTTAAATTTGATATATTTTATGTATAAATTAAATTTTAATATAAATTATACAAAAAATAACATTAACAAATACAAATCAAATTAGCTCCAACTTAAATCAACTCTAATATTTTTTAACTCAATTTAAATTAAAAATTAAATAAATCGAATTTGAAATTGGGTAAAACTTGACCCCACTTAACCGATGAGCACCGTTGCTAAGTGAGTCAAAGGGTAGGACTTAAGAGTTTGATTATAATTTTAAATGATGAACCACGGTGATTGACGCGCCGACGGACCACCTTGCCCGAACGTAATAAACAAGGGATATGACCAGTCTGCCGGGCAAGTCTCCCGTGGCAGCCGTTGCCCAAATATTCGCCGCATATTCCTTCCTCCTCCGACACGATAGATCGAAATCAAATTGATTTCCCGGTTTCCATGAACTCCATTGTCTCTACGTCTACCTTCCGTTAAATATATACACATTGCATCCAACAAATATGAAATATCGATGCGCATTGAAAATTCGTAAACAACACAGAGTAGACCAAAAATCACAAAAGAACCATCTTTCACAAATATATTGATTGAACCGCCATCAACGCCGTTCAAAAATAAACGGAATATCCCGCACTAACTGAACCAACAAAGAGGGACCCCGAAGAATATCCGGACGCATATGCGTGGTGACCCACGTCCCCCAACAAAGGAATGGTCCCATTCCCACTCTCTAACCCATTTGTTAAGCCTTATATAAACCATATTCTATCTAAGCATTGAGCTTAGAAGCATCGACTCCCAATCCCAACCTTCTTACCAATTTTTCCAACATCAATGGCAGCTCTCAAAGCGGTTCATGTCTCAGACGTACCCTCCCTCGACCATGTACCCGACAAGCCCTTCCTCGCCAACTCCACGTCCTTCAATGGTGGGGACGGGGTTGCCATCAAGACGCCGTTGAAGGCGGCCACGTTCGCGGTGGTCGGGCATAGAGGCAGCGGCATGAACATGCTGCAATCGCCCGACCGCCGGTTCAAGGACATCAAGGAGAACTCCCTCCTCTCTTTCAATGCCGCGGCACAGTTCGGCGTCGACTTTGTCGAGTTCGATGTCCAGGTGCTTTTGATTGTCTCTGTCTCTCCGTGAAGATAATTCAAGAATTAGCTTAGCTTTTTTGTCTTTTTTTGTAACCAATTAGGTGTCGTGCTTGCTCTTATCTATGTGTTATGATTTTGGGTTCGAATGTTGTTATTGTTAGTTAAACATTTTTAGTCCAGTTTTAGGACAATTATATATATATATATATATATCGAGATTATGCTAGCTAGTTTCCAATCTTGACATTTTGACTCGCTCTATGTTGCGAGCTTATCCTGCTCGCCGCGTGGGACTAGATTTTATGGTTATGGAAGGTGACAAGTGACGGATAAATGTTGGTGGTCGGGAGTACTTGGTATTCAGCGTCTTGGGGTAACAAACCCTGTTAGATGCTAGGAATATTTCATTGTGATGAAAAAAATTAAACTCCTTAAGGGTGATTTTTCTTTTTTCTTTTTTTAAAAAATTTACCATTGATTTTGAATCTGATCTTCATATGAGAGCAGCCCGACCTCTTCGGCTCGTTAGTTTCTTTGTTATTTTTTTAAAATAAAAAAGTTTTTTGTTTTCATGAGTTAATGAATATACTATTTATTTACTGATTGGGGTGTTTCTTGTTTTTGTCTTTTTGTTTTTTATTATACAAGTTTGGGTGATGCGAAGAGGCTTAGACGAGACTCTGTAAATGTAATTTTTGTAGGTGACAAAAGATGACTGCCCTGTCATTTTCCACGACAATTTCTTGCTCTCTCAAGACGTGGTAAAATCATGTTCCTGTCAATTTCTCTATTATAGTCTTCTTCTGTGGCAATTTCTCAATTTCACTGGCTAATAATTTCGACTCATATTACAGAGTGGTTCCATATCAGAAAAGCGAGTTACTGAACTGACCTTGGTGGAGTTTTTTCAATATGGGCTGCAGAGAAAACCTGAAACTGTAATGCTCCTTTTCTCAAAAATAAAAACAGAGGTGGTGGGTGTTGGTCTGTTAAATCACTAGATGCTTACTGGGTTTTTCTTTTACAATTTTTAGCATGGTAAAGCGATGTTGAGAAGGACGAAAGATGGCAAAACGTTCAGTTGGAATGTTGAAAATGATGATCCGCTTTGCTCATTGCAAGAGGCATTTCAGGAAGTAGATCCATCACTGGGGTTCAACATAGAATTGAAATTTGATGATAACATAGCTTACATGGACGACCATCTCATACATGTTCTTCAAGCTATTCTCAAGGTATACATCAGCTATTCTGATAAGACGCCCATCACGGTTCAAAAATTAATACAAAAGAATAATAGACTTATATTTATGCTTATTTGATCTTGCACATTAGGTTGTCTTCAATTATGCAAGAGATAGGAGCATCATCTTCTCGAGCTTCCAACCGGACGCTGTTAGATTGGTCCGGAAATTGCAGAACATATACCCTGTAAGTTCTCCTCACATTTGTATTGAGAGCTACTTTAATTTTTTTGACTGGTAAGCGATGCAGCAATTTTCTCATTTGTGTCAGGATTTTTACTGAATGCTGATTCTTATTCTTTCAGGTTTACTTTCTCACAAATGGTGGGTCAGAAATCTACAATGATGAGAGAAGGAACTCCCTAGATGAGGCTATCAAACACTGTTTGGAAAATGGCTTGCAAGGTGTGATATCAGAAGTGAAAGCTATTTTCCGAAATCCAGGAGCCATTCATAGAATCAAAGAGGCCAATCTTGGCCTTCTTACCTACGGGCAGCTAAAGTATGTATTGATCAGCTTCAGTATTTCAAGTCTGTTTACAAGAGCTAACAATTTCATTATGATAATCATTCTTCAATGCATATTAGTGTCTTATGATAAAAGTTGTACCTCCTTGTGCAGCAACGTTCCCGAGGCAGTGTATATGCAACACTTGATGGGTGTAGAGGGTGTCATTGTTGATTTGTTGAAGGAAATCACAGAAGTAGTTTCGGCTTTTATCAAACCAGCGGATGCAATGGAATCAAGTTTGTCAAATTATGAAGAATGCAAGACAGAGTCCCTAACCAGGCCTAACTTCTCGCAAAGGGAACTCACTTTTTTACTCAAGCTCATTCCTGAGCTAATACAAAAATCAATCTGAGTCCATCCAAAATTGAAGTATCAACACTACACGGTTTTTTTTTCTTCGAGGAAGAGGCAACATTTGCCTCGATTAATAGGAAATGTTGTGTAAATGTTGGCTAACGTCAATGTAAACCACCTCCTTACGGCTTAAATATCATAAATGAAGTCTTCTTCAGTTACTTGTACAGTGATGCACTTGGAAAATGGTTTACTGTATCTTGAATTCTAGTACGAAGTACAAAATATGGAGGCATGAAAGAATGTGTGAGCTTAATCTGTTTTCATTTATATTTAATACCATTTCAAGTACTCCACATCAGCCCCTATGAAAATCAATCTTTCATATCAATACCCATAAAATTAAAACTTCTAATATAAAATTGTTTCCACCATCAGCATATTTGGCACTCCTATTAACACTTATGGAAAGGCAAAGTGAGAAGAAGGGATGCTGGATGTGCACTCTTTCAAGAGTGGTCTTTGAGATGGGCTAAGAATTTTGGGAGATATCATTAAGTAATGGGCTAGGATGGCCGTCTATTAAGTCAAATGTAATGGGCTTCCGCTAATGGACCCCTTGTGATAGAATGAATCCTAACTGGTCAAAGGGGAGCTAAAGCGGATACAAGGGATCTAAAATCAGTATACGAGAACAAAAAAAAGAGATTTGACAAATCAAAATATATTAAATAAAAATAAAATATTAAATTATTATAATGTATATCTCATTTAATTTAATTTAGATTTTATTTATAAAATTGGTGTTAGGTCACGGATGTCGTGACATCTATGCCTAATAGTGGAGCTTTCAATTTTAAATTAAGATAATTTTGGAGATCAATCTAATATATATTCTCAAAATTTATCACTTTAAATTTTATATTTATCTTTGTTTTTATAAAATTTTATAGATTCCCCGACGACATTCCTAAATGCCACGAAATGTCTTTTATCTTGATTTCAAAAAAATTTGTCAACATGCTACATATTGCAAACCATTTTTATTGTGGCCTCCTAAAAAATAATTTGCCGTTGAAACTTCTCGTCTATGTATTATTCCATGAGTTTTCATCGTCATGGTCGAGAAAAATCTGGCTTGGCCAACAGACATGGTATTTTTCTCCAACCTCATCTACAACCAAGAAATGTATGTTTAACATCAGACATGTCTGATGTTTATAGGACTCCGAAGAAATTCATAACTTTCGAATTAAAGCAAATGTGAAAAGTTTGAAAATGAAAGAGAGCAAAATAGAATTGTGCTCATTATTTAAATATATAACATTCATTTGAGCCAATTTAATTATTTTTATTTTGTTTTTTTTCCTTAAAGAGAAAGATATTGAATTGATATTATCCAGTGGGAGAGATGGGATAATTACCATCGAAGATTAAAAAAACTATCTTAAACACCCTAACATAGGTTGGCGTTGGGTACTTGACCCACAATAACCGCTTGAACGGCTGCCACCACGGCCTTGGAGCAACCAGATCTGGTTGCCACCCACCGGCCATAATCAGGCACCCCGGAGACCAGGGTGGCAGCAATGGCCACTTTGAGGTAGGGCAGCATTGTTAATTTTTATTTTTTAGTTAACAAAGTTCAAGTTGGGTCATAATTTTAATATTTTGTTTTAATTATTATTATAAAGTTTCCTCTTTTCTTTTCTATTAATTGGATCTTGATTCTTACACGTCCACCTGATAATATAAAAATTTGATAAAAAGCTCAGTTATTTGAGTGATTACTACTTTGATTACTACTAGTATTAAATGGAGCGTATAAAGTATAAACACCCATCATTGGTATCCGTAAGCTGTACCTTGTGGCTACTACTAATCTTCTCACTTTCCGAAGTTCAAACAGTCCGTCAAAGCTAAAGCATTATATATTGTTTCTCACTTTCTCGGAAGCATCTCTGTAACTAACTTCATATTAGATCTGCTCTTCACGTGTGTCGGATGCCTTGGATGATTCCTCTCAAAGTTTCAGACTTGAACAGTCAGAGATAAAAGGCATATTTCTTTCTCCACGCAAAACGCAACCATAGAAACATGCCCACCTTTTATTCAATCCATCCTGGTAGCCTGGTATACACCACTCCTTGAATGTGATGGAAATTTATTCACCTTTTACGTGACAACAACTTTTTTTTCTTTAATAGTGAGAACAGGTTTTTAACCTTTACGCTTGAACACTGCTAACTGCTCGGCATTACTTTAATTTCTGTGGGGACTCTGTTTCCGCACGGATCTGCTGAAGTACGTGCACGACGGAGAGAAAGGCAAAACACAACAGTGATGCACATGATTTAGAATCTTTACTTTAAGATAATAGCTAAAAAAAAGCTTTCCATTACCCACAATCTCCTTAAATTTTCCGGCCCTTGTGAACATGTTAAACTAGTGTTCCACTAAACTCCCACTACCCCTTCAAAAAAGTACACAAAAAGAGGTATTCAGTAGTGTAATTCTTCGCCGCCGCCGGAAAAAAATTCCCCTCATGTGCTGGAACTATGATCACCGGTAACAATCCTGGCCGGTAGAAGAAGGAATCCTATCACAGCTATTCACTTCTTCACTTGGATTTCCAATGGATGATAATTCCGTGATAACACTAGCTTCTGGAGAACTTGGTTCCATGTCACGAGCAGGACTTCTTGTGGGCTCTGCAGTTTTATTCCTATTCCTCACAAGACCACTGCATCTCCTGGTAGCATCATTTTTCCGACTTCTTTTATTGAGAAATATGCGGCACAGAACCCATTCCTCCGTTGCCATTTCCGAATTCTGAAATCAAGTATTTTGTTCTCATGAGGATCAGGATGCTAACATATCTTACACACATACATAATACATACACTAATTCAATAACATAGTCATAACCCAATATAAACTAATTATTGGGCTCGCTAATTATCAACCCGAATAGGTTCCAAATTGCATCATGAACACAATCGTTTAATTCCTGTTGAAATTTCTTATCACCAAAAGTCAATTTTTTTCCCACAAGAGTGGATGTGGTAGTAAAAATTGATAAAAACATACATGGTTGTTGTGCTTCTCCCTGGTCAAAGCATCGGAGAGGCGATACTCATGCATCGACCAGTTCGTTTTCGATTCTCTCCGAGGCTTGCTTTTGTAAAAGGCCAAAGCTCTCTTCACACCGACAACCTGGTTCGTTCGCGATGCCACAACCTTCTTCTCGCAACCGGTGGGCTTCCAATAGCCGGAGACGGTGGCCCTGTCGACTCCACTCCCACTAAGATGATGCTTCCGTTCTCTCCTTGTGAAGAAATACCTCTCCCACCCACTATCACCTTCAACAAGATCGATCAAAATAACAAAATCAGAGTTGATAGTGGATGGAAGAAGAAAGCTTAAAAGAAAGAGTAAAGAGTATTTTTTCCTTTTTGGTTAATTACCAGGAAGGTCCCATGGATCGAACTTGCACAGGTCGAGCTCAGGAATGATGGCAGCAGGCAAGGGGTAAGAGAAAACCTTCCTCCCCAGGTACTGAACAACCAGCTCCTCGTCGGTGGGGTGGAACCTAAACCCCGGAGGGAGCTTCACCATACCGTTCTGAACAAAGCTGATCTTCTCCATGGCAAGCTAAATTAGCAGGGCCTGAGATGGAAAAAAGCCATCAGACCCCTTTCAGCCCCCTCCCAGACTTCAATTCAGACCAAGCAACAACAAGGACCCAACAAAGGAACAGGTAAGGCGATCTAAACGATCATAAAGATGGAGGAAAGGAGGGAGAGAGGGAGGGAGGAGGGGAGATGGGGAACATAAGAGCAAGAGTGCTTGCTTTATAGCAAATGGTGCTGGGAGACGAGCGAATGGAGGGTGGGGACAAGTGATGCGAGGAGAAAGGTTAGCGTAAAACAGACACAATCTACTTTCCATCCCTCTCTCTCTCTCTCCCATCTCTGTTGAATCTATCCCCCCTTCTTTGACGCTCTTCAACCAACCACATCTCAATATATTAGATCACATACAGTTTTTTCCACCAAGCCGTACGCGCATAAACTCGCGAACGAGAGAGTAAACAATATCATGAGTGTGCCAATCAATCGACGGTAAAAAGTCGACTCATTAGCATTGACGGGCTCTTCATGCCTCGTGGGCCACCCAATTGCTCATCTTTTGTTTTTTCTTTTTTCTTTTTTATTTTTATTTTTTCGTGGCACTGAATGGAACAGCAACCGAGATGAAATTATTATCTTTTTAAATCGCCTCACTTAGGTGTACCACTCTACGGACCTCCCTAGTATAGTTTTATATTGATAAACTTGTTTAAGCACCCTAATTTTTGCCCCATCTAGCCATGGCCACGTGGGTCTAGATAAATTTCTACTAACCTTCTTAATAAATACAAAGTTTTATTTTTATTTTTAAAGCATTAAATACTAAAAAAGAAGTTGATTAACTTCACAGTAAAATCCAATTGATAGAATATAATAAATATATAGAGTCAAAAACTCACGGGTCACCCCAAGTAAAGCCCGAGTGGCGTGATCTAAAAAACTCACATGTACGAGGCAACTTCGTCCAAAGGGCCCAATCCAACAGACATGGTCATTTGCTTCAACAAATCGTCCGATGGCCACAAACCATGACGAGTTCGATTTCTACCTCTAGGGTTTTTTGGGTTCGGTCGACGAAGTTTCATAAAGGTTGTTAATTGTGTATACAGAACTTACTTAATATACGATCAAAGATATGATTTTATGTAAGTAAGGTTTTTATATTCTCTAAACTTGGTTTCACAATGGGTTCCAACTAACTTTTTGACTCTATGAATGTTTTTTGTAATTTGTGTACGGGGGTTTACATTATGAGGTTAACCACGCATGTGAGTCTTTGGAAACGGAGTTAATTTGTTCAATTTATTAAGATGGTTAGTGGAATCTATGTTGACTCTACGTGCACCAATCAAAATGGGGCACACTTACGGTGCAAAAAATAGGGTGAAGCTAAAAACCTTCTTTTTAAATACAAAACGAGTTAAATTAGGTTTAGGGTTAAATTGTGTTCGATTTGTAAATGACACGGGTATATATCGGGGATGTCTGAATAATACAATTCGGTATTTAAAATTATGATACATAATTTAAAAAATGACAATCAGCTCTAAAGTTAAGCTGTAAGGTTTGGCAGGAAGATCTAATCACATTGAAAAATGATAATTTTCCGACTTGAAGAAATTATTTGTAGGATGTCATCCTAGTGGGTCTTACAGCCTCGTTAGATGCAAGATCTCACATGAACCGATTTGAACTCTAATTTAAATATTATATCATACTCCTTAGTATAGTTTTAAACTTCCATTTTTATTCAAAATTTTTTTCGAGTTGACTCCACTCCATGGCTTCCTGAGTCAAAGGAGTCAAACTCCTTGAATAACTTTTTGTCGACCAATTTAATGATTGATTCTCGGAGTTTCTCAGGAGTCTAGTAAAAAATGCTATAAAAATAGTGCATTATCTTTTTTGTTTAATTAAATCAATAATTTAAAATAATATCAATTATATATTTATCAATTTCAAATGCAAAAGAGAGCAATATATTATAATTTGATATATATATATATATATATATCTACTTTTTGGACTAAAAGTTTATTATAAATGACTCTAAGTAAGCTTAGAGTCGAATTCATTCCATAACCTAGCAAGTTGAATCTAAGTTCCAAGTTTTTAAACTATCCTCCGCAGTCCAATTGTATTCTCTTCAAAATATATAGTGCAATTTTGTACTCAATTTTTCATCAATTGTTTTCCAATTTTGGTTTTCATTTAAACACCTTTTTTAATTAAATATTTTAAGACCATTTATGTGTGTGCATAAGATGAATTATAAAAATTTTTAACCCCTTCCAATTAGAATTCCACAAATTTTATTAATTCAATATGATATATGAAATTTTGCATTAGATGTTTCCTCCTTCCAATTAATTATTATTTATCTATAACAAAGTTGTGAATGGTATCTAGCTAATTACATTAAAATTCAAAAAAAAAAAGACCTCATTTGTCCCCATTAATTAGGTATTTTTAATACATAATTCTAAATCATGAGAACTTCGATTATATGCTATAATAATACATAAATGAAATGTGCTTTTTCATTCTCTCTCTCTCTCTCTCTCTCTCTCTCTCTCTCTCATATATATATATATATATATATATATATTCTTATTAATAAAATGAGAGATCCATATTGACCCCTAATTAAAAGTAAAGAGTTTTAACTAATCAAAACACAAAAAAATAATAAATAATAAATCAAATTAATTATTATAGTTTATCTTCTCTTTTAATTAAGATATATTGTTAAAGTAATCAAAATCTCTATTTAGATGTTAAATTATTATAGTTTAATTCATTATTTAATGAGAAATTTTCTATAAATTAAATTTATCTATATTATAAATTATACATAGTAGAATATCTTGCCTAGTTCACATTAACGCTTAAGACCAAGTGGAAGCTTGGAACTAAAAGAAAAGGCCACAAAAATAGTTTCAAATAAGTAGAGAACTTCAAATTGGTTCTTAAAATTAGGCCCTTATAAATTTTCATTGAAGAAAATATCTTATTGTAAAGAAGATCATGATATATATCCATTACAAAAGGTTAAAATTTGTAAGCATTGTAGGCCCACGCTGTCGTGGCTACAAAGAGTTTAATTATGGTGCAAAAATATCTACTTTTACCATTTATTAATTTCTCAAGCATTTAGTGTTTACAGATTTCTTGACTATTAACCGTTACAACACCATTTATTGTTTTAACGGTATATTACTATCAACTTTTGACCATTTTGACGGATAAAAAATGGTTAATAATTAATCAATTTTTATTTGAACTACACAACTCTTTGGCAATACAAAAGTCTTGTCAAAATCATGACTTTTGTGTCACCAACACTATCTACTTATGTTAAATTAACCTCCAAAAGTATATAATAATATAAAATTTTAATCAATCATAATAATAATAATACTTAGTTATATAGATCAATAAAGCTATATTTTTACCTTTAAAAACAAATAACTACTTTCAATATAATACGATGAATCGGTAAAACACTAACAATAGATGTTTAGGCCTACCATTTCAAAATAAAAACAATGAAGTTAAATTTACTATTTTTAAAATGATAAAAAATCCATTTACTTTAACTTAAATTGAAATGGTTGATAAAATTATAAAGTGACCGACCATTTTGACCATTTATTAAAATTTACTATTAATAAATGTGTTTGTCATGGTGAATGCTTCCTAGGTTTTGCCTCAAGCTGGTTGTACTTGTCAGTTCGTTCAATTCACACAGGCAGTGTGATTTTGTAGAGGGAGATTGTAAGTTATAGACCATCGAGGGAGAATGTTAGATATTAACTCTCGTGGTATTCCAAACAATGATGGGCTTCAATTATTAGTTTATTTTTACGTAGTCGTAAAAAAATTAGTATTTTGTAAATAAATTAATAAAAAATATTTTCTTTTAAATTAATTTTTAAATTAAAAGAGGCTAAAAAACATATTTCAAATGTCCGTAAACCCTAACTTTCGGGACATCGAGCAAGCCGGCCCCATTGATGTGGATGCCAAGATGAAGTCCTGAGTAAAAGACACATAGGCCGACCAGGAAAGGGTCAAAGAGCGGCGAGTCTTCTCTGCAGGCCTAACTTATGCCGGCCTCCACTTAAACAAATGACGAGAACAAACGCAACCTTCTAAATATAAATTATTTATTTAACATATGCATTACGCATATATAACAACGTAATAACACCGAGGAAAGCAACCTTTGCTTCCCCTTCAATCTTTCTTCGATGCCTATTCCCAGTTGCACACGCCACTTTGCTCCCTCTTCCCACCTCCCACGTTGATTGAAGTAGATGGCTTGCATAAAAGTCTATCCACATCACAAAGCTGCTATTGTATACTCCTACAGTGTACTTGTCATCCCTTGTTTTATTTTTGTCGCTAACTTTAAATGTTTAAATTACTGTAACTATACAGAATTGCTTGAAAAGTTATGTATACCAGATTCCTCTGATTTGATGGAAGAACACACAGAGCACCCTTTTGACTTCATTTATTTTTTGTTACATTTTCTTTGACCTTTTTAGTAAAAAAAATGGCATTAAGGTATTTAATTGAATATATATCAAATAAAAAATCGCAAGAACCTTTACGAAAAAAGTAAAAAAATCAAGTGCTGGGTTTTTAGTTTTTAAAAAATGGTTAGTGTTCATCTATCACCATAAGGACCGATGAATGGCAGGACGGCAAATGACAGCCTACCCCTTTGAATAAATATTTTAATATTTTTTAAAAAAAGGTTTTTGCCAAACATAATATTAATAGCTTTTGCATAAAGGAAATTCTTTGAAAAATTTGTTATCAATTTTTTTGCAAAAGTTTAAAAAAACTGTAATCAAGCACCCTATAATTGAAACAAAATTAGTATAATATTTCTATATCAACTCAAATTAATAATAGTTTTTAAGTCATGAAAATGATCGATAAGTTTCTCCCATTCGGGAAAAATGGTACCACATGAGTGGTCTCAACTTTTAAGGAGATATGGAATCACGACTTTTAAAATTCAATATATTTCAGTTTTATCGATAAATAGTTGTTGATACATACATCAATTCTACAATGATTGGCGTGGCCCAGTAGAAATAAATTGGATGGAACCAGAGGTGTATGACGCATCGCTCTCTGTATCGTGTCGTTTGATGGAAATTCAATACACATAACGTATGACAACGGACAATGCATGGACTTGTACAACCGAATTATACAACATTGATAGCAACGCTAATGGGATATCAATAAATATTTGTGAAATAACCGATATAATAATATCTGCAATATAAAAATGAAGTCGCTATATATATATATATATATATATATATGTGTTACTTACACAAAATGATTTTCATTATTTAACCATTCTTATAATTTAATAGCTCATATTAAATATAGCTAACACAAGTATATTAGCTGTTACTTCTAATTTTTCTCCTTAAAAAATGATAATATATAATATTTTGAACCGTAATATCATATTGCTGCTTTTTTATAATTTTGGATAAGATATGTTATATAATAATTCAACGTTGTAGATAGAATTTTTTATTGGTGGTTCTAAGATTATAATTTTCTTTTTTCTAAAATAATGCCATCGCCATCATCAATATATTCTGTTGTCTAAACCAAAGTTAAGCTCAGCATGATTGAAGTTGCATGATTTCGATTTATCTGTTTTATATACATAAAAACTAAAATTCCAGGAAAAGAAATTCACGCAAATAAATATTCCTTTTGGGGACAAGGGTAAATATGATATGTGAAGAGTAGGGGTATTTTAGATCATTAACTGTGGGGTCCACCTAAACGACCTACATGTCAACGGGAACAATGAACACAAAATTGGAGTTGATGTAAATGACAAAACTGCCACTATTGCGGATCATCTTTAAGATCTTGCAATTCCTGGCCCTTTCCTTTCTTTCTTTCCAACTGGGACAGTTTTTGAGCCTAGCTTCTATTTCTATTTTTTCTATATAATTCCTAATAATTTAAGATTTCATAATCCACTTCTCCACTTGTGTTCGGGAAACCCATGTAATACACGGTAGATAAAGAACTAGGGTGGGCATTCCGTTAATTGAGTTTAGAAGTAAATTGAACCGAATTAATTGATGTTAAATTTTGTTACCAAAATTGAATCAAACCAAATCAAAATATTTTGGTTCAGCCGATTCGATAACCAAATAACCGAATTACATTAGAAGTTATAAAAAATATTTTAATTATTTAATTAAAATTGTATCATTATTTTAATAAATATAATCATTTAATAAGTAATTTTAAACGTATATTTTATATATCATATTAAACAAGCAGAAATTTATCATAAAAATATTATATTTTCATAATGATTAACTTAAAATATATATTTTAGAATGTCTAAAAGTTTGATTGATTCAGTTCAGATCAATTCGAAATCAAAATATCAACATGCATTTCAATTTGTCTAGAGTCCTACCAACAACTGAAACAAATTAGTTCCAACCAAACCGAATTGTAATTTGGTTACGGGTCAGCTTGATTTTAGGTTTTTAACAAGTTATGCTCACCCCTAATAAATAAATTAAATGACCAATCAATTTTAAATAAACACCAAAATTACTGCACCCCACACCTCTAAAATTTTCTCAGGTTAAGAGCTTGATTTTGACTGCAAAAATTCTCAAGTTGGCTCCACTTCATGGTTATTCTAATTAAACTATAAAGATGACTCCCATTTTTTAGTCAGGAAAATAAAATTTTAAAATAACATAAATAATATATTTATTAATTTGAAATGCCAAGCAGAGTGGAATCGACTATGCATTATTGCCACTCGAGCAGCGTCAATGTCTGAACACATAACTTTTACTATGTTCATAATAAGCAAAAAATCAAAAAAACCAGATGTGACCTAAATTAAAATAACAGTGAAACTATAAATTCTAAATTTAGGAGTGTGGATTTATAAGAGCTATATATAACTCGTAACTCATATATAAGTTATGCAACTGGTCCCTCACGTGTATAAAATATAATTTTAATATTCATTTTTAACTCAGAAAACTTGTTGTGTCAATAATATTCACAACTTCTTAGGTCAAACTCACATATGACTCCTTCACGACAGATTTTACAACTCGTTTTTCAAGTCGAGCAATAAGAAATAATCAAATATATATTTTTTATTAATTTGATTAAATTAATATTAATTTAAAATAATAAAAATTATATATTGATTAATTACAATTATTAAAATAGTATAAATGATTCCAAATAAGCTCATGGTGGATACCAGGTCAACTTCATTTAATTGTATCTCGAGTTGGGTTAGAATGTTGAGTTTTTAAATTATGATTTTAACATTATTAGTTAAAAAATATAAATTTACTTGGTTCATGCTTATTAATAAATGAGGGTGTGAGAAACAAATTGGTCACGTCCAAGAGTTATCAAAGGAAGAGAAATCTAATTTTCAGTGCTAATTCCAGTATCCTAAGTATATAAACAGTAAGAAGAACAATCCTGTCGGGTGAAGAAGAAAAAGACTCAGCTGAAGCGCTTGTATTCTTTCTTGTCTGCGTCATAGATTACAGAATCGTGTTTCCAACCCAACTAATCCTAGCATTTGGCTTTGGAAGACAAGGTTCGGATTGAGCTGGAACATGGACTCAGTACTTTGAGAATTCCTTGCAATAAAGTAGAAATCAGGTGCCGACCTATAATGCAGTTTTCTTCAACTCATCCACTTACAATGCGTAGAAAAGTAGAAAGTGTAGGTGCCGAATGTTTGGTTTTTAGTTGAAATGGGCTCTCAAACATTGATCCTCACCGGGATGGTAGAGCTACCGTATAGACAAGGTAAACGTTTGAAAAACAGGGAGCAGGAAAATAAACAGGGAAGAAACAACTAGCAGGGACAGGAAAGGGAAAGTGCTGTATGCCAAAGAGATTCCTTTGAAAAAATGGAGTGCTTTAATACATGGCTTTAGGCAAGGAAGACGGCCATACATTTGCGGCTGCCGATATTCTTTTCCATCCCTTTCAAGCTCACTATTTTATTTTTTCGGTGGCTTTGCTGCTATGTATGTGTGAAGCAGTTAAACGATAATTCCGCTATTTCTTTTTGTCGACAAACCAGGTTGCGTGTTGTATTGATTTCCATCAATATGGATGGAAAAAGAGGGGATAAAAGGCCAACAGCAAAAATGGCTATTATTGAGCTTGACGAACTTAGTTAACAGCAAATATGGCAATTATTGTGTTGACGAACTTAGCTGGCAAGGGGGAAATGAGTCCTTTAATTTTAAGAATTTTTTATCATAAAAGAAGTATTTCATTGATATTATCAATGGGCGGGAAAATCCAATGAATTTTCAGAATGGGGAAATTTTAATTAAAATATCAAAACTACCTCTTAAAGGGTTATGGTTGCCTAATATGTGGTGCAAGTTTTTTGATTGACTGGTTCTA